>CAJNDT010002224.1:351203-514124 GCA_905221615.1 Symbiodinium sp. CCMP2592
GAACAATCTTTGATTTCATAATGGTTCCTTTAAGGACAGGGTCCAACAACAAGCATTAAAGTAATTATGGTACTCCCGAGTCCTAACCCCAAAACCGTTGTAGATCCCTTTAAGGAACCCTTTCAGTTACTAAGTAACCCTAGGGGTCCAAGTACCCAAATAGTAGGGTTTCAAGGTCCCAAAACCATTCAGAGTATGGATTTGGGGACTTCAAACCCTACTCTTTGGGTACTTGGACCCTCTGGGTAACCAGGCTTGTTCCACGAAGGCCGGAAGATAAGGCAGGCCAGGGGGCTGGTGGCGCATCTTCACATCCTTCCGGTAGCCAGGTGCAGCCTTCGAAGGCCGTTGGGCTTAGGATTGAGGATTTGGGGTTTAGGGTATTTAGGGGTATTTAGGGCTTTAACGGGTTTAGAGTTTAGGGATTCGCAATTTGGGGAATAGGGAAATTCAGAAATCAGTGACGAAACGCTTCGGCCAGAACTCAGGGACCCAAGCCTAATCACAAATCCAGAAACCCTGAACCCCCAAACCCCTAAACCCCCAAACCCTAAACCTCTAACCCTACACCCGTCAACCCCTAAACCCTAAACCCTACCTGTGACTCCAAACCCTACTAAATAGTAGGTTATGACCCCTTAATTAGAGGGTCTGACCCTTAAAACGGTAGGTTTTTGGATCCCCAGGTAATGGTACCCTTAAAGGGACAAAGGAAAAAACCCTAAACCCTAAACCCTAAACCCTAAACCTTAAACCCTAAACCCTACACCCCTAGACCCGAAACCCTACACCCCTTAACCCCTAAGCCCTGAACCGTAAACCCGACACAGCTTGTAGAACCCCTTTAAAGGAACCCTAGGAGCCCTTAGCGATCCCTTAAGGGAACCCTTAAGGATCCCTTTCAGATCCCGTTGAACTAGGCTGGGAAAGAGTATATACTGTTTTAAGTTAGGCTTCTTGTTTTTATAATGGGAACCCAGAAACCTGAAAGTAAAAAAGTGTATCACTGAACAGCCTGGTACAGGATTAAGGCCAAATAGTGCTGGGACTCCCTATACACTACTCTTAAACATTGAGGCTTTGGGGTTTCCAACTTTTGGGCTCCTACTGTAAACCCTAAACGTTTCTCACTGGCCCAAAACCCCCGAAGCAAAAGTTGAAACTTTCACAACCGACTACCTTACATGATCCCCAAAAGTTGAAAAGTTGAGTTTACAGCCAATAAAGTTAAAGGACTGGTAGAGGAATCCTAAACCCCCAAAAAACACTAAACCCTAACCCCTAAACCCTTTAGATCCCTTTGAAGGAACCCCAACAGATCCCTTAAAGGAACCCTAAACCCTTAGGGATCCCGATTGATCCCTTTAAAGACCCCCCTCTAGACCCCTTAAAGGAACCCCTATAGATCCCTTTCAGGAACCCCAATAGATCCCTTGAAGGAACCCCAACAGATCCCTTAAAGGAACCCTAAACCCTTAGGGATCCCTATAGATCCCTTTAAAGGAACCCCTATAGATCCCTTAAAGGAACCCTTGTAGACCCCTTTCAGGAACCCCAATAGATCCCTTGAAGGAACCCCAACAGATCCCTTAAAGGAACCCTAAACCCTTAGGGATCCCGATTGATCCCTTTCAAGGAACCCCACTAGATCCCTTAAAGGAACCCCTGTAGACCCCTTAAAGGAACCCTAAGCCCCAAAACCCGAAACTGCTTCGCCTGGAGGATCGCGAAGGAGCTCTGCATCTGCTTCGCGACAGAGGCTCCTCAGCTTCAACTCTCGGTCTTTTACGGGCGAACCCAGAGACTCCTAGGGTTCCTTTAAAGGGATCCCTAGGGGCTCCTAGGGTTCCTTTAAAGGGATCCTTAAGGGCTCCTAGGGTTCCTTTAAAGGGATCCTTTAAAGGGATCCCTAAGGGCTCCTAGGGTTCCTTTAAAGGGATCCCTAAGGGCTCCTAGGGTTCCTTTAAAGGGATCCCTAAGGGCTCCTATCGATATTCCTTATAGAAGTGCGGGAGATTGGAGTCTCGGTTTTTTACGGGCGAACCCGGAGACTCCTAGGGTTCCTTTAAAGGGATCCCTAAGGGGGAAAGGAGGGACCCTTAATGGGGACCCCTACCCTATAATGGACCATATAATGGGTATATAATAGCTATATTAAGGTTCCATCCATACCTAGGGGTCCTTATTCAAGGTTCCTCCTTTTACCCTTTGATCCTAGGGTTCCTTTAAAGGGATCCCTAAGGGTTCCTATCGATATTCCGTAACTGACGGAGATTGGAGTATCTGGGCTCTTGGTTCCATTTTTTGGGTCTAGTTTAAATTTAGGGCTTAGGCACCCCAAGGCGAAAGTAGTCGAAATGAACATATCTAAAATGTTCGTAACATGGACCCCTATACCCTAAACCCTAAGCCCTTCTTATGGTACCCAACGTTTTCTTAAAGGAGCCCTTCTAGGGGTACTATCTTGGTACCAAGGCATAAAAACTACTATATGGAATTTGGTCCCCAAAACCACACTAAGGATGGCCTTTGGGACCTAACTAATTCCACAGTTGAAGTATATATATATATATATATATATATATATATAACCTATGCCCTAAACCCTAGGCCCTAGACCCTAAACCCTAAGCGACCTAATTCCAGAGTGGTGGTATACATGCACCCTCTAATATGGGTACATGGACCCTGGAGATTGCACGTCCGAGTGTCTGCATTGTTTCTCGGAGCTCCTCGGCAGCACCTGCGTGGGCTCGTAGCCAGGGACTCCAATATCCCTTAATCAAGGAATATAGATACCTACTTAAAGGGTTGCTTAAAGGGATCTATACAGGTTCTATAAGGAAATTTAGGAACCTGCCTTAAAGCAAACAACGGATCCTACTCAAAAATAAGGCCTACATTCATAAATTAATGGATATCGGACCCTTAGGGTCCAAGTACCCAAATAGTAGGGTTTCAAGGTCCAAAAACCATTCAGAGTATGGATTTGGGGACCTAAAACCCTACTATTTGGGTACTTGGACCCTCTGGGGGAGTCTCTAGGCAGCAAGGGTCTGATGGATCGGCTTTAGGGTTAGGATATTGCAGAGGGTCCAAGTCCAAGGAATTTTTTGGGAGTTTCCGAAAACAAGGGGTACCTTATTTGGGGTCCTTAGAATAAGGATCCTATTATTTAGGGTACTATATTAGGGTCCCCTATTTTCGGAAACTCCCATATATACCTAAGAGAGACTTAAAAGGTTCCACACTAAACTTTAAACCCTCAGGGTCCAAGTCTTAAGAACCAAACCATAACATAACACTACCCCTGCAAAGCTTGAACTAACTCTAACGGTCCCTAAACTAGTCCATGGTTTGGATAGCATTAAGCATGTGGTGAATGTCTGTTCCTTCTTAGGTTTAAATATCCATTCAAAATGTGAAACTGACAAGTTGCCCAACTATGAACAAAGCGAAGCTCCCTCGAAGCTTAACCGTCAGCCAGACTCCCGCCGAAAGCCCCTCCAACAACACACCAGAGACTCCAATACCCCTCAATTAAGGAATACATCTTAAATCATCGTAGGACCCCTAATATGACTTAAGGTATATTCCTGAATTACGGGGTATTGGAGTCTCTGGGACAGGCCGAAGAAAGCAAAGCCCCAATGCAGTAATCCCGCACCCCTGCAGACGTTTGTAGGGCTTAAGGCTTATAAGCTGGAGATTTTAAGTAAATTCTCTCAGGGTCTAAAGAGCCCTAGTGGCGCTGAAGCCTTCTGAAGTCTTTGGGATTTAAGGCTTTGGGCTCTCGTCGAAAATCTTCTACATACATATATATATATGTATATATATATATATATGTATATACCTATATATATGTATATATATGTATTTGTACATGTATGCTTCCAAGAGGAAAGCTTCAAGGCCGACCTGGGGATCCAGAAGCCTTCTGTTTTTGGGGGTCAGACCCTATAAGTAAGGGGTCGTAACCTACCCCAGAGGGTCCAAGTACCCAAATAGTAGGGTTTTAGGTCCCAAAATCCATACTCTGAATGGTCTTTGGACTTTGATTCCCTACTATTTGGGTACTTGGACCCTTAGGGTACTATTTCCTAGGGTTTGGGGATACAGGTAAAGCTCTCAAGCCTAATCCTTAAACCCTAAACCCCAAATCCTGAACCCTGAACCCCAAACCCTGAACCCTGTACACCCTGAACTCTAAGCTCTAAAGCAATTAACCTGGAATGGCCTTTGGCTGCTCTGAGCTCCTCAAGCGCAGGCGTCAGCACCTGCGTGGCTGCCTCACACTTTGGGGTTTAGGACTGGGGGTGCCTTTAAGCGGTTCCTTTAAAGGAATCCCTAAGGATTCCTTACAGGAACCCTTACCCTTAGGCTCTAAGGACTCACAGTTCAAGGCTGCTGGGCCCAAAGACCATACTATATAAGTCTTTTGGGCTATTTTGAGCCTTCGGGCTAAGGATCCCTTATGGGGACCCCTATAGATCCCTTTAAAGGAGGCCTATAGGCTTTCTTTGAGGGCTCGGGAATCTGGGGTCGGATAGAAGCACTCCGGGGTGTTTAGAAAATGAAAAGAAGGTTTGTCTACGATCCCTCGAACCCGTAACCCAGGACCCCACCCTAGAAGCTCGGCTACTCATTTTATTGGCTTGCTGTTTCTTAAACCCTGAACAACCGCGATAGTGCGTAGTCCCTGCTTAGGTCGTTTGTGCCAAAGTCTTACTATAAAGGGCACATGGACCCTGGGTGCAAGATGTCGGTAACTGGTGTCCGTAGGCATGTATTGTATACTACCCCTCTTTCGCGCCTTGCGCGCGATCCGCTGGCGAAGAGCCTGCCCGCAAAGATTCCTCAACCCTGAAAACCCTGCCTAGAGGCTCATACCCTACCCCTTTTTTAGGCTACCTACTTTGTGGATTTGAGCCTTTTTTGGTATGGTCTTTGGGATCAAAAGCCTTAAAATTTTAGTCCTTACCCTAAGGCTCCGAAGAGGGTAATGGGATGTTTGGGGGAGGGTTTGGGCTTTGGGGGTTAAGGTTTGGGATCTCACTACGAGGGTCCAGGAGCATTAGGGTAGAGCCTACTTGGAGGGGCAAGGGACTTAGTAAGTAGGTTATAAGTAGAGTTATAAGTACCCTAAGAGGAGATACCCCAATTATAACCCTAAGGTAGAAGCCAGAAAGTTGGAACATGATTATCCTAACCCTTCTATGGTAAATTATAGGGTATCCTACCATGAGACCATATTCCAACTTTCTGGAGTTCCCTGTACTTATAAACGGCTTACTAAGTGCCCTGCCCCTCCAAGTAAGGGTTAGGTTGAGATTCAGGCCCAGGCCTGATCTGCGAAAGACCAGCCCTGAGAATCAACATATTCAGACACGGCACGGTTTAGGGTTTACCTGTGACTCCAAACCCTACTAAATAGTAGGTTATGACCCCTTAATTAGAGGGTCTGACCCTTAAAACGGTAGGTTTTTGGATCCCCAGGTAGGGTTTAGGGTGACATTTCGATAGGAAGGCAGAAGGAGGGAGAGAGAGAGGTTGGTCTTTGATCATAGCACCTTAAATAGGGACTCCTATCCTTTTCGCGGCCGGAGGCCGACAGAATCCCGTAAACATCCTCTGAAACCTCTCAATCCTTTATAGAATCCTCCTAAGCCCTCATCGAACCTTTATTCCCTAAGTCGCCGAAGCCAGAAGACTTGACTGTGCTTCGGCCTTCTGCAGCCTTCGAGCGGCCAGGGACGAGGAAATGCAAGCGACCTCGCCGTGGCTCTCTGTCCAGAACTTCGATCGTTCAAGGCTTGTTTTGGCTTTAGGGCTTTAGGCTTTATTTAGGGCTTAGGTTTTAGGTTTGAGGGTTACGGCTTCAAGGTCTTAGGGCTTGCGGGTCGTGTCCGAGCTTTGTGCGGGGATGTCCGCAGGCTTGAACAAGTGTATGTGGGTCGCGCCAACACCGCAAAACACACTTCTACACAAAAGGAAGCGCTTACACCGACTGTATATGAAGCGAAAATGGCCTGTCTGTTACGACAAAACTCCACACGAATGGAACATGCTAGCAATCCAAAGCTTAAGCTGCGATCTATCCGCTCCCGCACAACACCGCAGGACCTGTAAACTGGCAGGGATCTGCCTTCTGGTTAGCCGTCCCTACTTAGCATCCCAATACCGAAAGTGCATGTTTAGGTGTTTTTGTTGCTCGTGATAGATGTTGACTCCGAAATCTCAGAGCTCTTTAGAGGACCCCACCCTCAACCCTTTAAGACACGCTTTAAAGGAATGCTTTAAGGACCCCCAAAAGAGCTGGGAAGCCGTAAAAAATAAACCCTTTAAAGATCTGTTAAAAGAATCCGAATCCCTAAGGCTCCATATACCCTTATAGGATATACTTAGGCCTTAAAGTGTCTAGATAGGGACCCCTTAGGGCTAAAGTATCTACTATATAGATACATGGAGCCTTTCGGAATCCTTTACAGCACCTCATGGGTTTAGGGTAAACCCCAAACCCTAAAACCTTAAAGCCACGTCACTGCGCAAAGCTCGGAGGGCCGCCGACCTTTCACTGAACACGTCGAGGCACCTTCAGCTGCTTGCCCTATCCCTAAGGCTCCATGTACCTTTATAGTAGATACGTAAGCCTTAAAGGGGTCCCTATCTAGGTACTTTAAAGCCTAAGTATGTACTATATGGGTACATGGAGCCTTAGGGTAAGGCTCCATGTACATGGGTTACGAGGGTTTTAGGGTTTAGGGTTTAGGGCCGAAAAGACCTACCTGTTTGGGGTTCCTTTCTATGGTTTCTATATACAGTTCCCTGAAAAGGTAGGTCTTTTGGCCTACAGGTAGGCTTCTGTACTTGTGTAGTAACTGTAGCATTCAACGTACCTACAGAGGAACCCGTCTCAAGCCTAATACTACTGGTATACGTGTACATGGAGCCTTAGGGCTGGAGAGTTCTATGGTTTAGGGTGTAAGGTTTTAGGGTTTGGTGTTTTAGGGTTTAGGGTTTTAGGGTTTACGGTTCTCTCTAAATCCTTACACCCGAAACCCCTCCCTCAGGGGAATACTGAATGGGCGAAGGGCTGATGATGTTCAATCTATCCGGCCCCGGCGGCAGGCTTTCCTTGGTTCTTGTTCAGGAATTTATCTAAGTTACCACAATCATCAGGGATCTACAGTAGATAAAATGATTTCCTTATTATGGTAGTTTACAGTAAATCCTTGAACAAGAACCCAGCTTTCGGTGATATCGGGCTGGGTGTTCAGCTCTTAGTTCATGATCTGAGTTTGTTTGATGCATGTGGGTCCCCACCAGGCCGAATGCTATCTATCCACGGCTACCCTCAGCTACCGTAACCGACTTTTGAGTAGGTTCCACTTATAAGCCCAAATGTGGAATGTATAGGGACACCGACTTTTGAGTAGGTTCTAACTGTAAACCCTAATATGGAATGTATAGGGACAGAATAGGGACCCTACAAAATGCAGGTTGTTTACGGTGCATGCTGAGGTTTAAGTCGGATTTTGGGTCTGGGGTTTAGCGTTTAGGTTTAAGGTGTATAAGAAGGCTGTGGCCCTGGCTAAAAGCCTTTACTTTAAGGCCGCGCCCCGGAACATAGGCCGTCATGTAAAGTAGCAGCACAAGAAGGCACCCGAAAAGGGCAACGATGTTCCCAATTCGGAATAAACCCTTAGCTTAAACCCCAGCCCTAATACTGTAATTCCCTATTTCGCACAGGGAGACATGGCAAGTCTCTGAAACTCCTCCAAACCTCCTTCGGGAAGCCTCCAGCAGAATACAAGAAAAGGTACGACCTGCTCCCTACAATCACATCGAAGCATCACCAACATATATACAGGCCCCCCCCCCCAAAGTTTCCGAGTACACCATGACATAGCCTGTTGGGGGTCGAAAGTCTCTAAAACTAGTAGCTACGTCGAGGTTCATGGGACTTAGAAACTAGGGTCATAATTAAGGTAACTACACTTATATGTACTGATATTCCCAATTAGCTTACTTACTAAGTCCCATGAACCTCCAAGTACACTCAGGGTAAACCCTAAACCCTATAGATCCGATATAGACCCCTTAGAGGAGCCCTAGGTGTCACTTTAAAGGAACCCTAAGGTATATTCCTAACACTCTACCATGGCCAAGGCGCATGCTCTCTCTGCCACTTCCGGCAAAAGCAATGCGGTCTTCTCCCGGGCAGTCGCAGTGCCAGCATCTACCTGCAGTTGTACTGGGTTTAGGGTTTAGGGGTTTGGGGTTTAGGGTTGGAGGATCTTGGGACTTTGTAAGTAGAGTTTTAAGTACACTAATTGGGGCTACAATCAATTATAAGTGTGGTTACGATCCCTTAAGTAGGCGTGTGCATATAAGCCAAAGCAGCCCAAAGCCATTTATAAAGGAAAATACCTCGAAATATTCTTCTGTGTTTGAAGCATATAGTCTCAAATCCCGGCACGCTTCTGCACACGTCACAACCCCTCATGCAAGCTGTGTAAACATACATAAGGGCTGAAGGCTTAAGAACTGTACACCGGACCACTGCAGGAAGACGGTCTTACAGCCCTCCGAGTGCAAATCTACACTCATCCTAACACGGAGTGTAAAAAGCTAATGCTGCAGGTTCAAAACCAAACCTCTAACCTCCGGGGATACCACACGCGATGCCCTCTCGTCCCTTTATGCCTAGGTTGGGGTCCATGCACCTTGGCATTATAAACTCAGGCTTCAACGGATTCCTTGCTAGGTACATTGGAAGACAAGAAGCTGGTATACTGTATGGGCTTTCAATCAAAAGAACAAACAAAAGCATTCAAAGCCAATCAGAGATCCTACAAAACCCGAATGCAACCCCTCAAATGAACCCTTCAAGGACCCTCAGGGGATAATGTTCTAAAGGGGATGTGAAGAAGGGTTGTCGGGGTATCATATAGTACTGACTCATATTCAGCCCTAAGGGTCCAAGTACCCAAATAGTAGGGTTTTAAAGACCAAAAACCATTCAGAGTATGGATTTCGGGACCTTGAACCCTACTATTTGGGTACTTGGACCCTCTGGGCAGGAGCCGTACGGAATAGTACGTATCAGTATTATTAGATTTTGAAATTATAAAGCCTGGTGTCGTTTCCAACAGTCATTATCCGAAATTTGGGTCCTGTGGAAAACAATAAGGAAGATGAAATGATCATCCCAAGTCGGTAGCTAGCATAGCAGCCCTAAACCCTAAACCCTAACCCCTCAACCCCCAAACCCTAACCCCTAAACCCTAAATCCCTAAACTCTAACCCCTGAACCCCTCAACCCTTAATTAACCCCTAAACCCTAACCCCTGAACCCTAACTCCTAAACCCTAAATCCCTAAACCCTAACCCCTCAACCCCCAAACCCTAACCCCTAAACCCTAAATCCCTAAACTCTAACCCCTGAACCCCTCAACCCTTAACCCCTAAACCCAACCCCCAAAACCCTAACCCCTAACCCCTAAATCCCTAAACCCTAAACCGTCCCTTTAAAGGAACCCTTATAGATCCCTTTAAAGGAACCCTAAACCCCTAAAACTCGGTGCTCAGTGAACGACTCGAGAAGGGGCCCAGCACGCGGAAGGCAGCATGGTCATGGCTCTAAGTCTTCAGCTAAGGCGGTTTCTTTAAAGGGGGACTATAAGGGTACTATAAGGGCTCCTTTAAAGGGGCTCTATGAGGGTCTAGGGTTTAGGGTTTAGGGTTTAGGGTTTTGGGGTTTAGGGTTTAGGGTTTAGGGGTTAGGGTTTAGGGTTTAGGGGTTAGGGTTTAGGGATTTAGGGTTTAGGGGTTAGGGTTTGGGGGTTGAGGGTTTAGGGTACCACACCCAGACTGTAGCCCATGAAGGGCCTTAGGGTTTAGGGTTTAGGGATTAGAGGTTAAGGGGTTCCGGGTTTCGGGGTTTAGGGGGTTAGGATGGTTCAGGGGTTTCGGGGGTCTCAGGGTTTAGGGTCGATAGTCGATAATATGGCTACAATTAAAAGGCAGTACCTATCTATATTCTAAACATTACGCAGCTGTTACTGAATGGGGGCAGTATCCAAAGCTAAGGCTTAAACGGTTTGGGTTGAGCGCTCACTTAAGGGTTCCTTTAATTCCCCTAAACCCTAAACCCTAAACCCTAGTTTAGAGGTGTTCTATAAGGTTGCGGGGTATCGTTTTTAGGTTCAAGGCCTAGGTTATTTTCAGGGTTCAAGGCCTAGGTTATTTTCAGGGTTCAAGGTTGCTAAAGGGGTGCAGGGGTTTAGTGTTCTTGGGTTCCGGGTTACAGATGCTTTAGCTGTTTTCGTTTGGGGAACCCGACTTCTGAAACTGCGTCATTGCCAGCTGCGGTCGACTTCCGAATGTACGGATCTACTGCACCGACTAAACCCTAAACCCTAAACCTCATGTACTTAAGGATTGAAGGCATTTAGGGTGTAGGTACGGGTTCATATCAGCTTGTGGCCCCAAACGTCACAAAATCATGTAGGAACCTGGTCAAGAAACCTTGGGCCTTTTTTAATGCTCCTTAAACGAATCCTACAATTTTTTTTTGGGGGTATAGGCAAAGGATATCTTATTCAGGTTCCTACATTAATATGTTATGACCCCTCAATTCTAGGATCTAACCCTTGAAACGGTGGGTTTTTGGATCCCGAGGAAGCCCTTCCCACCAAAGCCCACACCCCAACCGAAACTTTTCCAAATCTGCGTATCTCCTCAAGCCAGCGCAGCTGCCGCCAGAGTCCCCGGCCTATCCAGGAGAACAACTAGAGCATGGTGAGGTTGATGATATAAATCCGGGGGTTCCTTTAAATGGATCTATAAGCGTACCTTTAAGGGGTTCCTTTAAGGGATCTATAGGGCTTTAGAGTTTAGGGTTTAGGGTTGATGAAATAAACCCTGCATTGCATTAAGGACTCTAAACTCCGGAAACTATGGTATACTCCTTATTATGGGTGATGCATGACTTATATCATGAGCCGTAGGATTTAGGGTTTAAGACGGGATAGAGCCCTGATGGTCCCTCATCGCATTGCGCGCACTTAGCCCTGAGGGTACAAGTACCTCAGGAACTCAAATCTCCCCGTGCAACCTACCAAACTACTCTCTTACCTACCCAGACCCTCCAAAATCCCTTAATTAAGGAATGTACTTTAAATTATACTCGAATCCCTAATATGAATTAAGGTCTATTCCCTAATTAAAGGATTTTGGAAGGTCTGGGTACTTGTCGGGTATCATGGGGAACTACAGGTTAACCTTTTTGGTTCTGTAGGGGTTATATAGGGACTATACCACCCAAAAAAGGTTAAAAGGTTACCTACTCGACTACTACGGTTGATGATAGAAATCCTGCATGACCCATAATAAAGGAATATACCATGATTCCCACAGTTCAGGGTCCTTAAGGTAATGCAGGATTTATATCATCAACAGTAGGAATTATTCCGTCCTTCGGACCCAAGCACCTAATTTGTTCGTCCCTTCGGGTAGTGTCCCGGGGTGTACTTGAAGGCAGATGGGAGGCCCTAAACCCTAAAACCGAAACCCTCCCAGCAGCCCCCAACTACCCCTCGTTAGAGCCTAAGACTAAGGACGATATGGCCTCTGTTACAAGGTACTTGTGGGGTGCTGGTCAACCCTGACTCCCAAACCCTAAACCCCTCAAAGATCCACTTGAATTCAAGGAACCCGTCAAACCGTAAACCTTAAACTCTAAAACCTATAAACTATAAACCCAAAACCCTAGACCCTCAACACTAAACCCTAAACTCTAACCCAGAGGGTCCAAGTACCCAAATAATAGGGTTTTAGGTCCCAAAATCCATACTCTGAATGGTTTTTGGACCTTGAAACCCTACTATTTGGGTACTTGGACCCTTAGTGTAAACCACTTTTCTCCCACATGGCCTGGGCGTGCTGCAGGCCTGGCGGCACACACGAGCCTTGGCCGCTGCTGGGAGCGGTCAGAAGATACGAACCGTCGATTCGGGCTTCGGGTTTCGGGCTTAGGGTGTAGGGTTCCTTCAGAGGTTCCTTTCCTGGGCATCAAAAGAGCCCAAAAGCCTTAATATATGAGTCCTTAGATGCCTAGGGCTTAATGGTCCCTATAAGGGTTCAAGAGGGTTTGGGGTTTAGTAGGCTTTGGGGCCTGCAGGCTTTTGAGTTTAGGGTTTAGCAGGGTCTAGGGCTCAGAGCTATACGGTTTAGTAGGGTTTTATGGGGCTTACCTAAAGTAACCAAGGTGTTTAACAAAGGGAGTGGTGGCCAGTTTTAGGTACATGTCCCTTCTTTTCAGGTACATAGGCTACTCTTGATAAGGCTTACGTAGAGGTTTAGGGTTCGGTAGGGTTAAGGGCCTAGAGGCTTGAGGTTAAGTACGGTTCATACGGCTTACCCAGAGTGACCCAGGTATCTGAAACAAGGGAACCGTACACACCCTGTCTACTGTAGATTACAGCTTAGAGGTTTAGCGATACGCAGGCTTAGTGTTCTGCCGGAACTGATCAGAGGATCTTGATTCACCCTAGTGCTCCAGCTACGTGCTAGAGGTATCTCCCAAGCTATGTGAGTCGTACTGCGTGGAAATCCGAGCACTGACTGGAGCGTTAGAGTAAGCATCAAACTGCATGTTGAGTCAGTTTCGAGGAGCCCGAAGGAAGCCGCCCGCAGAATGTAGGGGCCTTAATAATTGGAAGAGGGTTTGGGGGGTACATTTCACAAAAGCAAGAATAAGGAACCCTCAAAACCCTATTCTAATTATCAAGGCCCCTACATTAAGGGCTTTTGTTTTGTTTTTGGAGGGCAGGGTGGGGGGGGGGGGGGTTGATGAGGTCAGACTCAAACCGTCAACCCTATTGGCTTCAATGGTTGGTGGTGCATTTGGTGCATCGTCGTTTTGAATTTGGGTAATCTCAGGGCTGCGGTTCGTTAGAAAGTAGGCAGTTCGTGATGTGTTTATGTATATGTCTATGTGTATGTGTATGCGAATCAAATGTGTATATGTAAAAAATGATTATGTATGCGTGTAGATGTGAACATATATCTGTCTGTATATATATATATATATATATATATATATATAGACACATGTGTCATGTGTGTCTATGCATGTTTGTTTTGCATATCCCGGTACAATACGGGTAACTGGAGCCCAGTGGGCTGGAAGTGCACAGGCAGTATGGTGGAGGGATTTAAGGATAAAGGGCTTAGGGGTGTAATCACAGGAGCGTCTGAGCATACCAACCGAGCAATCCCTACCTCGTTTGATTTCAACACCTACGTGAAAAGCCCTCTGTGTATACGGGACCCAGTCCAAACCTCTCATCAACTTTCCACGATCAGTCTTAAACTCCATATCATATCCCACATATACCCTAAACCCAAACCGTCAGCAAACCCTAGATCCTCCCACCTGGCAGCCGAGTCCAACAGGAAGCCCTGACAGCCGTCGCGAGTGTGCAGGCTCCCGAGCTTAAGGATTTCAATCCTTTGAGGGTTTTGGGGCTTAAGGGTTTGAGGGGTGTTAGGGTTTAGGGGTTTAGGTGTATAGGGCTTGAGAGTTCTCAGGGTTTCAGGGCTCTGGGGTTTCTATCCTTTCAGCGTTTCCCCCAAGGGTCCGAGTACCTTACAATCATGAACTCTGCTTAATATGAATCTACATAGCTACTATCCTAAGCCCACGTACCTTGTTATTGGCTCCTTTGGACCCTTGGGGTCAGGGCTTGAGGGCTTGAGGGTTTGAGGGTTTCCAGGGTTTCAGGGCTTTGAGCCTGGTAAGGCTCCTGGGTGTTTTAGGGCTTCGGGGCTTCAGGGTTTGGTTTTATTAGGCGTTAGGGTTTAGGGTACAGGGTTTTGGGGTTTAGGGTTGGCGCCTGACGCTTCCCTCTGCCTGCCTGTCTCTATGTGCGTGTGAGCCAGTCACTCTGTCAGGCAGGCAGTCAGCAAGTGTCTTAGTGCTTGGGTGTGTCGGTGTCTGTGTGATTTAGGTTTTGGGGTACTGTAGTATCCAGGGGCGTCATATGGGGTTCAACTTACGATTGTTGATGCACCCGCTGCCCTCAACCCAAACTCCGTAACCCTAAATCCTCCAAGCCCTCAGCCTGAAACCATAAATCCCTAAAGGACAAACCATGACCCTCCCAGGCCTAAGCCCTTGAGGTTCAGGGTCATAGCTCCTTAGAGTCCACGTGCCTATGTAGTTACATGGGAACACCCTCAACCCTGAAATCCGTCACCGCACAGGCCTACAACGTTTTATTGGGATCGGTGGCAGCACCTCGTTCGCGCCTCCTCGATGTGATGCTTGCGCAGATCTGTCGGTTTAGGATTCCGTAAGGCTCCATGTACCTTTATAGTATATACTTTGGCCTTAAAGTAGCTACATAGGGACCCCTTTAAGCTTTAAGTATGTACTATATGGGTATATGGAGCCTTTAGGACTTAGGTTTAGGGTAACCGTCGTCGCTGCAGGAGGCTCAAAAATTTTGAGCCTCCTGCAGCAACGACTTTCAATAGGCCCAGATCTGCTAATTTAAGTCTTCTGGAGTTCTTCCTGCATGGGACCCGTGGCGCCACCACAGTCAGAGTCACCCCAAGCCACGACCGATCCTAGTTCATGCTTGGGATAGGATTAAAAATCTCAATCTTGGTTACTTACGCGGTTTAAGTACCAATAAAATGTAAAATGTTACCCAACTATGACACAGGATCCATCACCAATAATGGCAGCAAAAGCGTGTTGAGCGCCTTGGATCTGGTGCACATCCTTCAGCTGATCCACCACAGCACTACTGTCGCCACCATAGCGAGCATCACCCCAAGTAACGACAGATCCATCGCCAAGAATGGCAGCAAAAGCGTAGTCAGTGGCTTGGATCTGCTGCACATTCTTGAGCCGATCGCGCACAGCACTGCTGTCACCACCAAAGCTAGCAACACCCCAGGTCACGACCGATCCATCACTAAGTGTGGCTGCAAAAGCTTGTTTAGCGGAGCAGATCTGCTGCACATTCCTCAGCTGCTCGTGCACAGCACTACTGTCGCCACCAATGGGCTCGCTACCCCAGGTCACGACAGAGCCATCGCCAAGAATGGCAGCAAAAGCATCGGGTGAGGCCTGGATCTGCTGCACATTCTTTAGATGATTCTGCACAGCACTACTGTCACCGCCGCAGAAGACAATACCCCAGGTCACGACCGATCCGCCGTCAAGAATGGCAGCGAAAGCACCGGTAGTGGACTGGATGTGCTGCACATCCTTCAGCTGAAGTTGCACAGCACTACTGTCACCGCCGTATTGCGCCTCACCCCAGGTCACGACTGAGCCATCTCGGCGAATGGCAGCAAAAGCACAGTGCGTGGCTTGGATCTTCTGCACATTCTGCAGTTGAGTCTGCACAGCACTGCTGTCACCACCACACTGACCATTACCCCAGGTGACGACTGACCCATCGAACAAAATGGCAGCAAAAGCTGCCTCAGTTGCTTGAATCTGCTGCACATTTTTCGATTGAAGCTGCGCAGCACTACTGTCACCACCACAGTCCCAAGAACCCCACGTGACAAGAGACCCATCGCCCAGGATGGCGGCAAACGCGTCTGCATTAGCTTGGATATGGCACACATTCTTCAGCTTGTCCTGCACAGCATGGCTGTCACCACCAAAGCAAGCATTGCCCCACGTCACCACGGTTCCATCACCAAGAATGGCAGCGAAAGCCTCTTCATTGGCCTGGACCTGCTGCACATTCTGCAGCCGATGCTGCACTGCACTGCTGTCTCCGCCAGCGTCTGCATCACCCCAGGTCACGATAGAACCATCTCCCATAAGGGCAGCAAATGCACGTCCGCTGCAACGTACTTGAGTTCTTCTGATGTGTAATGTGAGTGCATCGCCATTCTTCACATTGGCGTCTTTGATCTGTACAGCTGCATCCAGGACGGTTCCAAATCTGTCCACCAGCAGTCCTAGTTCATGGTTGGGATAGGATTAAAAACGTACATTTTTATTCCTTATTGGGATTTAAGTAACCATAAAACTGTAAAATGTTACCCAACTATGACAAAGTGTCCCTTTCCGACTTGAAGTGCGATCTGGGCTCGGCGCTTCAACAGCTCCACCTGTTCGTCCAAGGCGGCGTTCACGGATGCGCTCTTGCCACTGAGCAGTCTGACTTCCACAGTAACAGATTCCGACATGCTGTGGCACGCTGTTGTTCAAAGACTTAGAGGTTCTTCTTTTGAGACCTTCCTGTCAGACAGTTCTTTAAGTCTACTCGTCTCATGCATGGTGTCCGGAACAGTTTCCAAATCCCGGGCAGCACACGGGCCGTTCGGTTCTGCTTAAACTGCGGGAAGACGACTACGTATTCTAGTCAAACTCTCAAGTATCAAGAGACAGGGAATTAAACCCTAAGCCTGCAGTGCCGCACAGGATTCTGATGTCTCACGGCTGTCGGTTTTCAACCCAACCCCACACCGCCCAAAACCCGAACTTGAAATAAACGGATACTCAGAGAGCCCAAAAACCCCTAAATTAAGGAGTATAGCTTAATTCATAATATGAAGCCCCTTATTATTTAAGGTATGTTCCTTAATTAAGGGGTATTGGGCCCTCTGGGTACTCGAAGATCCGGGACCCTCAAACCCTAAACCCTTTGTCCCTATAAACCCTAAGCCTTTCTGTGGGTGCAAGCCTAAAGCCGTCGATCTCTGGGTGAATGTGGACACACCCTTTAGGGGTACCATAGGTTTAGAGTTTAGGGTTCAGGTGTTTAGGGTATAGCGGTCAATCTGCCCAACTAGTTAGGTACAATAACCCTGAAATACCTGTGTGCGAACCCGTTTCAGGCCCTAGGACAGGCCATGTAGTTACCCGGACCCTCGCGGAGTTGTACCACGCAACGACGATGCGAGGGTCGAAAAACGATAAACGACAAGTGTCGCGAGGATCACGGCTGAGAATATTTACATCGAGTGAGTCTGGTACACTCACTGCGTATACAAACGACAGCTCTTTGGTCAACTCCCAACCCCTATATCTCCACAAGGTACTAGAAAGGCCACTACAAGGGAAAAGGGTCCATCGTCCTGCAAAGACTAGCTACCCATGCAGGCATCATACATATATATATATATATATATAGACTCATATATGTATGTATGTATGTACGTATGTATGTATGTATGTATGCTACTATGTACGCTTCGGGGTTTATAGGGGTACAGCGCATAAGCTTTAGGAGACGTGAAACCCTCAATGAGCCCGACACTTTTCGACTACACACCTCGGAGATCATCAAATGCGCCATGCAAACAGAGCTCGATCTCGACATACCTGAGGCACAATGGACCACGACCTGGGCCAACTCTCCCTTTTCACTCCATGTCCGAAATTTAGGAATTTCGGTTTTAGGGTACTGGTATTGCTCCAGCTGCCGCCTATTTGAGTGGTGAAACACAGCATGTACCATGGGAGTCGCAAACCCTAAACCCTAAACCCTAAATCCCTACTTTAGAAGCCCATTACAGGTGGGTAGTTCCTCTTCCATAGTACTCCCATAAGACCCCTTTACCTTATAGGAGTGGTATGGCAGGCTTATGGGAGACTACCCACCTTAAAACTACCCACCTGTAAATGGCTTAGATACTTGCCTTGAAGCTACAGGTCGGACCCTGAACCCCTAAACCCTAAACCCCTAAACCCGAAAGGCGCGTATTCTTGGCTGACTTCTGAACCCCTCCTAAAAGCTAAAAACCTTTAGCCTCCTTGTTATAGTTCACATAGAAACCCAACAAAAGCTATAGTCTGAAGAGGCAACCAGAAGAACGCCAAGTATTGAAAAGATCAGATCAAGAGCTGCAGGGGTGGTACATTATAGTCTACCGTGCTTGTCAAGAGGTCTAGTTTAAGTTACCATAAAAGGGATCTTTAGTAGATAGTAAGGTTTCCTTATGTAAGGTAACTTTACCTGTAAGAGGAACTCTGAGGAGCCCGAAAAGAAATTATACCAGGGTTTAGAGCTCCTTTTAAGGGTACTATAGGGTTCAATACTAGCGATCCCTTTCGGGGTTCAGGGTTTAGGGGTTTAGGGTTTAGGGGGGTTTAGGGTTTAATGAAAGGTTCATGGGACTTGGTAACTTAAAGGGCTCCAAAAGAGGTTCCTTAAGGGGGGGTTCCAGAAGCAACCTATGGTGGTGGAGGGTTTAGGGGTTAGGGTTTTGGGTCGAGGGTTTAGGGGTTTAGAGTTTAGGGGTTTAGGGGTTTAGGGTTTAACGGTTTAGGGGTTTAGGGTTTAGGGTCTTGAGTTTAGGGTCTTGGGTTTAGGGTTTAGGGTTTTGGGTTTAGGGTTTTGGGTTTTCGGGTCTACTTAACGCACCCCACACCGCTATACACCCACCCACCATACCCCTCACCACCTGGCCCCCCTATACTGCTGCACATCTCGCAGTCAGGATCCTGTCTCTAAAGGCGTCAGCTGATGTAGGAACCTGATTAAGAAACCCCGGTCCTATAATCCCCCAAACTAACGAGGAATCATAAACACCCAGGCTTTCCCAATCAGGCTCCTAAACTCGCCAAAAAAAAGGAAGCCAAGGATCTCCAGAAGTTGCGAAACCTAAACCTGACTGACAAACTTAGCCTATCAAACACACCGTCCTAGACCCTCCATCTACCCTCTATTAGACCCTAAATGCCCATAAAATTATTTGGGGCTATATACCTCTGTTTAAGGGGTACAAGGGGGTCCTGGGTGTTGAAGCAGCTTCTTGCAAGTCCTCATGTATATATTCTAGAGAGACCTCGACACAAAACACAAGTTTTGGTGGGTTAAAGTAAGGCTGTCGATAGATGTGTCGCCCGTGCCATGCAAGGCAAAGGAGGGACGAGTGCTGCGTCAGCTTTGTCCTACTTGGAGGTTCGCAGGACCTAGTAATTATGAGCAACTGGGGTTTAAAATATTTATAAGTACAGTTATGTGACTTATAACTGGCGTTGCGTTGCTAAGACCTCTGCACCTTTAAGTAGACACTAGACACTGAACCCTTAAAGGAACCCTTAAAAGGAACTCTATTAGATAGAACCCTATACTATCAGGGGATGTTCCTGGTGTCTACGGCGGAGGTGTTCTCAGTAAATAAGAGGATGAATCCGCGATGTGATTGCTTCGGGAGCAGCTGGGGAGAGCTTGGGGAGTGGGTTGGGAGTTATGTAGTTGGGAGCAGCTGGGGAGTGGGTTGGGAGCACTAAAGAAGATAACTGCTGAAACCGGCACTTGGGCCCCTCCCGAAGCCGACCCGGATTCTTAAGCAAACCCGAACCGCCCTCCCGAAGACGACTCCGCTGCTTGCCCAAAAAGAATTCGGACCTGCATCCGGGAGAAGGCCCAGTTTGCAGAGCGAATTTGGCTTGAAGTGTGTCTTGGAGGGCGTTTGGTTTAGACTGGAAGGTAGTGAGTAGGTTGGAAGCGGTGGGTTGGGTAGAGGGTTGGAAACGGTTGGGTTGGGAGAGGGTGGGAGAAGGTGGGAGAGGGTCGGGAAAGGGTTGGGAGTGGGGGGAGGAGGTTGGAAGGAGGTTGGGAGTGGGTTGGGAGGAGGTTGGGAGTGGGTAGGAGGTTGGGAGTGGGTTGGGAGGAGGTTGGGAGCGGGTTGGGAGGAGGTTGGGAGTGGGTTGGGAGGAGGGAGGAGGTTGGGAGAGGTTGGGAGTGGGTTGGGAGGAGGTTGGGAGTGGGTTGGGAGGAGGTTGTTGGGAGAGGGGGAGAGGGTTGGGAGAGGGTTGGCACCCAACACAATGCTTACGAAGACGACCCAGAGAAAGCTGTGACCGAACACCACACTTACGAAGACGACCAAGCAAATATGCATACCCCAACACCCTTTCTTGTATAGTGAGAACACCTACTTTGCAAACACTTGAAGAATGCGTGGATACTACTCTAGAAGAAATCTTCAAATAGGACAGTCGTCGGGCCCGTACGTCGGCACAGGTAGAACCATTGCATTTGGTAAGCACGCTAAAAGCTTAGAATGCACACGAAACCTAAGCGAATCTTATATAGGTGACTGAGTGAATCAGTCAGGGTGGGTGAGCGAGTGAGGGTGAGTGGGTGAGTGAGGGAGGAAGGGGGAGCGTGTGACTGAGTGCGTGGGTGGGTGGGTGGGTGGGTGGGTGGGTTTCAGTTTCAGTTCAGTTTCAGTTAAGTTCCAGTTAAGTTTCAGTATCAGTTCAATATCAGTTCAGTGTCAGTTCAGTATCAGTGCAATTTTTCCTGGGGGCGGGAAGTTTCAGTTTCAGTTCAGTTTCAGTTTCAGTGGGGATCGTTATGGCCGAACGGAAACGTTCCCTCCCGCCATCTCTGCGTACCATAGGGTTCTATGACAGCGTCCCCTTTGAAAAGGAAGTACAGTAAAGGGATCTATAGCAGGGTCCAGTTTTGAATGGTACGATAGGGTTCTATAGTAAGGTCCATTCCAAAGGGTACTATCGGGTCCTCTAGTCGGGTCCCCTTTAGGAGCCCGAAGAGAATCCCTAAAGAGCCCTTATATGGAACCCCGTAGACCATGCCTAGAACCCTCTACTTGGAGGGTCGGGGGACTTAGTAAGTCGTTATTCTATAGACTTATAAGTATCATAACCCCAATTAGGATCCCTGTTAGGGTACTTATAAGTCTACTTCTTACCTATTTACTAAGTCCCCCGACCCTCCAAGTAACTACCCTCATATCCAAAAATACCCACAATTAATGCCCGTAAGGACTCTATTAATAAACGGCCCTTGGGGCGTCCTTGTAAACTAGCCCGGATTCCGGCCAAGTGCCTCCGCCTTGGCGACCTCTTTATGTATAAGGGACCTAAGGAGTTAAGATCAGGGTTTAGGGTTTAAGGGTCCCCCCTCTTTAAGGACCCCTAGGTATATACCGTTAATATAGCTATTATATACCCATTAGATAGCGGGGTTCCCATCAAGGGTCCCTCCTTTTGAAGCCGAGGTACCCCTCCCTTTTGGCGACCTCTGTGTGCGAAGTCAGAGGCCCGGATGAAGCGGTCAGCCAAGGAGGCCTCGGATTCTCTTGTCAAAGGCTTTTAGGGTTTGGGGTGTAGGGTTGAGGTTTAAGGTTCCCAGAGAGCCCAATACCCCTTAATTAAGGAATATACCTCAAATTATAAGGGGCTTCATATTATGAATTAAGCTATACTCCTTAATTCAGTGATTTTGGGCTCTCTGGGTTTGGGGCTTTAGGGTCGGTTTAGGGGTTCAGGGTTTAAGGGGACTCAGATGTATCTGGGGCTGAATGACATGGGTTCTGGAACACGGGCTGCAGAATGAGGACTCGCAAGAAGCGTGGCCTCCACTGATGGTTCTAAAATGCATCATAAAGCGTTTAGACCCTAACCCCTTCCATCGGCTTCAACCTGCTGCAAAGTCTTCAGCTGATCCTGCACAGCGCTGCTGTCGCCACCAAAGCCAGCACCCTAAGGGTTCATGTACCCAAAGAGTATATACAAGGGCCTCAAAGTAGTCCCTATTTCGGTTCCGTGGGGCCAACGTATATACTATTTGAGTACCTGGACCCTTATACCCTAGACCCTATAGAACCCTTTAATGGAACCCTTAAAGGAACCCTATAGCACCCTTAGATTACCCTTTACAGGAGCCCTTGAGGAACCCTTATAGTACCCTCTAAAGGACCCATTTAAGGAATCCTTTAAAGTTACTTGGCGTCTTATGATGATGTGCCCGAGCTCCCGACTAAGTCCATGTCGTCACGGAGTTCCCCTGCCTCTGAGTTGTGTAGGTGCTGGGCTTGCAGACCCTACTGAATCATGGGACTTGGTCAGTAACCCCAAGGGGGCGGGATTCGAGCCCATGGATTTTGGCATGAGGGCTTGTGAGTCTATAAGGGGGGGAGGAATGACGGGGGAGGGATTCGAGCCCGCAGACGTTGGGCTGAGACTCCGTACCAACAGTTACGCTTGTAATTACCGTAACTAGGGGAACATGAGAATAGTTGCCTTACATAGAACCCTAGTTACTGAATCCCATGAACCTTTCAGTAAGGCACTATCAAGCCCTAAAACCTGACAGGGAACCCTGTTGCAGAACTCTGAAATGTACCTTTTAAAGAAAAGGCCTGAAGGACCTTCCCTAGGGATTCACCCCAACCCTCAAACCTAAACAGCTAAGCTGTAAAACAAAGAAAAGCTTAAACCCGAAACTCGAAACACTAAACCCTTAAACCCCGAAAGCCTTAAACCCGAGACCCTAAACTCTAAAACCTAAAACGAAATCCTAAACCCTGCGCCCCAACAGCCGCAAATCCTAAACTCTCAACCCATTCATACTAAAAGCGAGGAGACTATAAATTCAACAGATCCAATAGTCAGCTTCTCGGGTGCCGGATTGAGGTATTGGGGCGCTTTGGGGTTTATGGTTTTGGATTTGATATAATGTAGGAGCCTGATTAAGAAACCCTGGGCCTATAACACCAAAAAAGTCGGACTCATATAATTAAGGAACCCTAGCAAAAGCCCAAAGTTTCTTAATCACGTTCCTACATTAGGGCTTGCTAGAGCCCGGTAAGAGGTTTTGGGATTTCGGGTTTAGGGCTTTACGGTTTAAGCGCTAAGAAGTTTTTGATTTTCTATTCTATGCACGTCCTAAAAGATTTTCTGCAGGAAGGGTTACTCTACCGGGCTTTTAGCTGGCAATCGCTATGTCCTGCGAGTCAGAATCCCAGATTTTCAAAGGTATGGAGCTTTAACGGCCGTAGGAGGTGTCGAGGGCTTGAGGAGTGGATCTATAGGCTGTCGCCTCTTAAAAAGATCAGGATAGTTTACCCTACGGATCCCTAAGGGTCCATGTGCCAAACAGTATATACCTTGGCCTATGAATTTAAAATACAAGAAATACTTCCTCTTTGTTCAAGCAACGGGCAAGAGTCTAAACGGTTAGCAAGAAATTACCTCGATGCAAACAAAAGAACTCGACAGTATCTAAACAAGACGTAAGGTTCCACGAACATGTGCATCTGCATATAACGCTCTGAAGGATCCACACACACAAACAGGTTTCAATATTCTGAAGTACAGCTGTTCTTCTATTTCGTTTGGTGAGCAAAGCTGATCTTGACAACAGATATGACTTTGTCCGATGACGGAACCAGGAGCACAGTTGGGAACTGAAGCAATTGAAGGCTCATGTATGAGTACATAGTCATAGTACAGCGCTTCTTCTACGACTTTTCCTTTCAAGTCTCAGGAATCTTGGGAAACTCGAGCCTAGCAGTGTGTGTTCGCATCGGAGGTTGCCAAAACATCGCCAGGCTCGAATTTCCCCAAACTTTGTGAAGCTGGAAGTGCCAAAACATCGCCAGCCTCGAATGTCACCAACATCCCCAAAATCCTGGCATCCATGAGGAGTGCGGTGCCATAGTTGCTTAGAGTTTTGGAATTTTTGGGAAAATTGAGCCTGGCGGTATTTTCGCACTTCCAGCTTCTAAAAATTTCGGTGAAATCCGAGCCTGGTGATGCTTTCGCATCCGAAGTTGCCAAAATTCTGAAGGCTCGAAATTCTCAAAATTCCTGAAGCCTGAAATGCAACATAAAACTGGCAGGGATCGAATTACCACAAAATAGCTAAAATCCTAGCATCTATGGGGAGTGCGAGGTCATAGTTGCTCAGAGTTTGGGAACTTTGGGGAAATTCGAGCCTGGCGATGCTTTCGCACCTCCAGCTTCATGCATTTTAGGAAAATTCGAGACTGCGATGTTTTCGCATCCGAGGCTGCCCACCTCCCATGATCCACTGCTTACAAAAACCAGGTTCGGGTGAATCATGGGGCGGGGGCGTGAGCACATATATATATATATATATATATATATATATATATATGTATTTAGATTTATATGCATATTTATCTTTCTTTTTTATATTGGTTTATGTGTGTGTATATATATATATATATATATATATTATGTATTATGGATCCCTCAGGGTCCATGTACCCGAATAGCATATACTTTGGATAAGGCCAGAGTATATACTATTTGGGTAAATGACCATCAATATATATATATATATATATATATATACGTATATATACATACATACATATATATGTGTGCCGTAAACCCTGGGCCTCCCGACGCCGAAGACGTGGACGTCGAACTCCTGGGAGAGATCTAGACCTGGAGATGTTTTTTTTTTTGGGGGGGGAGGGGGTGTGGGGGGGCTGAACAATTTGGCTTAGGGGTTTAGGGGTTTAGGGTTCAGGGTTTAGAGGTTTAGAGGTTTAGGGTTTAGAGTTTGAGGGGTTAGGGGTTTAGGGTTTGAGGGTATAGAGCTCCTTAAAAGGTGTCTATAAGGGCTCGCTATTAAGGATTTAATGTAGGGGTCTGAATAATTGAAGAAGATGTTGGGGTAAGGGTCTCTATATAAGGGTTACTAAAAAGGAGTAATATGCAGAAGGGCCTTGGTAATTAGAAGAAGGTGTTGGCGTACGTTGTACCATGATCATGACGAACATTAACAGATAAAACAAGCTTTCGGGGTATGGTATGTTATACCATGGCCATAATGAGCCCTCGGAACACTTTGGTAATGATTCAGGCCCCTATTATTCAAGGGAAGCTCCACGTGGGTAGTTTGCGGGTGGGTAGTTGGGGTGCTGTTTATGCGTGTAGTTCTACAAGGCTTGTATAAGCCACTTATAAGCTTTCCTTATAAGGGGTTTATATGAACCTTGCATAAGAATGAAGGTTGAAGCTCATGCGAGGCTATGTGCGGCCGTCGGTTTCCGTTCTTGCGAGAGGAATGCACACCATGATTTTGGCAGAACTCACGCTGCAGCTTTGGCCTTTGCCCGCCCACGGCCTCTGCCGCCTCTGACCATTCTGAAAGGAACAAGAGCAGCAAAGCAATCATCGGTATCGTTTGCTTCCAATGCACTATCTGAGTCTTTCTCAGCATCGCCATCATCGACAATCTTCCTTTTGCTCTTTCGTTTGCCCTTGGCGTCTGAATCTTATGTAGGCTTTATCAGAGAAAGCCGGCGGGAAACCTTGCCGTTGTTGTTGTTGGGCTCGCAACGAAGGTTTTTCAGGGCTCGGTCCCTCTACAGGGTTAGGGTATAGGGTTTAGTTTAACGACCCTTTCGCAAGCTTGCCCGGCCTGAACTTATCCAACATCGGCAAGCTTAAAACTTAAAACACGCAACTCTATAGTATATAAACCCTAAGCCCTACACGTGCCAGCCTAAGCACATTCGACAAGCGAGATGGCTTAACGTCTGGCAGGCAAGAAGTCAAGGGCTTCGACGGAACATGGGACTAATAAACACCGCGGAGTCAGATTTCAGGAACTTCCAAAAAATACTAGCTTTAAGCAGTCCAAATTCAAAACCCTGAATTCTAAGCCCTAGACAAACCCTAGGCCCAGAATTTTTGATTTCTAAACCTGAACCACAAACCCCCAAAATCCTCAACGCCAAACTCAGAAAGCCCTAGAGGGAGCCTGCGCGTCTGTGAAGGTCGGATTCTGCTGCATTCAACACCGACCGCCTCAAAGACGCACCCCAAGACAGCTTTCGTGTTGGGCCTTATCATAAGGTTTTAGAGGTTTGCATGGGGACTTCATGTTCTTATAGCCCTCAGGCTGACAATATCCGAAAGGCCTGGCATAGTATGGTCGTTGGGCCCTAAACGCCTTAACATGTTCCTCCCGGGGTAAGGGTTTCAAACGGTATTGCAGCGCGTTGAAACCTTTTGAGGTTCTCGGGTCTCAGGCTTTGCACGTCTACGCTTTTTGGGTGTCCGTGTACCCACATGGGTGGTTGTCGAAATTATGGTCCCTTTTCGGGTCCCTACTATAATACGGCACCTATTATGTAGGGCACTCAAAATGGGACCATAGTTTTGACAACCGTCCACAAACCTCTCAGCATGCAAAGGAACCATCGACTCATGGAGCCATGTAGCTCAAGACGTCAAGACCCCTAGAGGCTGAAACTATTCAATCGGAAAAACCTAGTGTTTAGGGTTCTCACTGGCCCAATTCTCAAGGGAATAAAAGTTGAAAAGTTGAGCTTACAGCCAATAAGGGTTTAGTTTTTAAGGCTTACGGTGTCGAGTTTCGGGTTTAGGAATGCTGATCCAGAGCCTTCAGGCACAACTAACCCCTGCCTCAACCGATCGAAACCTACCTTAATCTAGCACCCCCACAAGTTTTATTCAAGGACTGATACTAGGACCCTCGGGTACTTGGACGCTCTGGAAACCATCTGAAGCCCAGCCCGACCTCTCCTCAAAATTTTGATCTGCGATACCCAAAGGGTCCTAAACCCATAAAGGTCCACCCTGCTTGGAGGTCCATGGGACGTAGTAAGTACAGTTATACGTACCTTAACTGGGGTTAGAACACTTGGAAGTATAGTTACCTTACTTATAACCCCTAGTTACTAAATCCCATGAACCTCTAAGCATAAACCCTGAGCCGTATACACCCTTTAAGCCCTGGAGTGATCTCACCTACCAAGAAACCCTGAGATTGCGGTTTATAAGTCCAAATGAACCTCTAAGTGTCACCTCAAACCAAACCCCAAGGCCCCAGCAAAACCCCAAAATCTTGGAGAAGCAGTGAACAAACCCTAATTTAATGCCCACAAAAAAACGAGCAAAGCTTGACACTTCTGTGAAGTAAATCCTTATCTTACCCCCCAATAAGCCACAACAACAAACGACATACTCAACAACAAGAACCCCCCAAAGAAAAGGTTGGGCCTTGGGGATCTAAGAAAAACAACCCTCTGTGTAAACACAAACCTTGCTATGGAAACCCAAACCGGTTCGGTCGGTCGACACTCCACGGGCTTGAAACATATCCAAGTGATCTCGCAGGGCCGGCCTCGAGATTACAAGCTTCAAATTTTAGGGATCAGTGCTTTATTTTGCGGGTTCAGAGCAAAGTTAGGGTTCAGGGTTTAGGGTTTAGAGCTTGCAGGGTGTCGGGTTTTAGGCGCCCGTCATGTCCTGGCCCTAAACCGCAGGTCCATGTATCATTTATACACATCAGTCATATAGCTAGGCCACGTTAGGCCGCCTTAAGGGTGGTTCCTTACGCGGGGACTTTAGCGCCTCGAAAATACACGCTTAGAGCTTGGCACTTCTCTTATAAGGGTTCCGTAAATTTTCTCGTAGAGGTTTAGAGCTGAGGTGCAGTATTAGGGCCGATCGGTGGTGATTTAAGACTCCTTCGCAACATATTTGTAAAGTTTTTCTTTTTGAAAAGGTTTGATGGTGCAGACTGGTATTTGGGCTTGGGCTGGTCGTAAAAAATAATTTCCAATGGTATCTGACTCCTACGTACATGGGCCTCGCAAGCCCAGGGTGTGAGGCTTTTTGCTTTGGCTTAGGTCTTTATCCATGTGGGCGTTTATAAGGGATTAGGGCTTAAGGTGCCAGATACGCATCCCAAATATTTTGCACTGCAGATGCATGGAGGATGGATTCTTATGGGCTTATAGGCTCTCTGGTACGCTGCGACAAGCTGTCTGCCATCACAGTAGTTGAGACTCAAACTTCCTTCGACGATATGACATGTCGAAAAGTGCCCATCTCTATAACACATTAATGTACTTGTGTGACATCCTTCTGCGGTTCAATGCACCAAACACTGAACCCCTAAACCCGCTGTTTGTGGTTTGTATATCGGTGAAACTGCCGTTGATGGACACCTCGTATGCCTTTCAGCTGCACTGCACATCACCACCAGTGAGCCATACAAGCCGTAAGCACCAAGAGAAGCCCATATCGCTTTTGTGCTCAAAGATATCAAGTGCCCGCAGTCTCCATTAAACCCAAAACTCCAAACCCTGAATAAACCCTAGATGCCTGAACCACTACACCGTATAAGGCTAGAGAATATATAAAGACCTTTGTTGCCCCCATGGTCATCTTGCATGCAAGCGGCAGTCCGCAGATGAAAAGGCCGTCAAAGATTTCATCTGGAGCGGCCTGTGTCTTAGGGTGCAGGACAATTCAGGACCATGTAGTAGCTCCGTACAAGCTCTTGCCACGTTTGCTCTTTCTCTGCTTTCCTTGATGTCTACGCTTTCCCCGATTGTCACGGTGGGGGCTGCATTGCTCTGCACGAGTGTATGGCATGTCCTTGTAGACCGGAATGTCCGGGGCACGTTCTATAAACTCGTCTATTGCAGCATTGCCATCAGCCATCTCCGTATCGCTGGTTTGGCCACCATGTTGCCTCCTGTTGCCGTTCTTCGCTCCCTTCCAGAATTGCAGTCTAACAAAGCGCTGTTTGCCGATACCAGCACAAGCGGCATCTTGCCGACGCCTCGTTTCCAGAGACGTCCCTCTTGATGATTTGCCCATGATGTCGAGCTACAATTCGGCATGATTATACCCACATTTGTCATGATGCTATTTCACAGCTCCGTGAACGTACTCTTGAAGATGGTGATGTGTGATATGTTGCGATGCTGATTAGTTAGTGTGGTCGAACCACTGGGCCTGGAGCCTCATGCTTGCGAGCGTAGTTCAATCCAAACAAACTCCAACCCCTAAAATCCAAACAACTGGCCAATGACACGGCACTTATCAAACACACCTATGCCGGGCGGGCCTACATAGTTCAGCCCAACCACCTGATCTTCTGGTAAACACCCGATTTCGGTAAAGAAACCGCCTCTAATCACCAACAGCCCCTGTTTTTTGATCAAAACAAAACCAAGGTACGTCTTAAATCCCGCGCCCGGCAACAATAATACCAGAGATGGCGACAAGAGTTTTGGGCAAGTTTCCATTCATTATATTCCTTCTACGGCACCCCAAATAAATACTGTTCTGTTTATTCAGGCCCCGGGTCCTCCTTGATTTCTGCATCGGCCTCAGAATTCTTCTGGGTTGTGCGTGCGACTGGTACCCTAAGGGTCCAAGTACTCAAATAGTAGGGTTTCAAGGTCCCAAAACCATTCAGAGTATGGATTTTGGGACCTAAAACCCTACTATTTGGGTAATTGGACCCTCTGGGGTATATTACCCTGACGCTGAACTTGCTTATATAGGTAGGTTGGTAGCCTTCAGATTAGTTTCGGCATGTAGCGAAATTGCGTTTGCAATAGGCACGTCCTTCGGACCTTTGACCTGCCTGAACAAAAAATCAGCCCCCTTATTAAAGGCCACCCCTACCCACTAACCCCAGGAACTCCTAGCTCCTCATGAACCCCACACTCTTAAGCCCCTCGTGCTTAGAGCCGCTAGACCCTAAACCCTAAACCCCTAAATCCAAAAAACTAAACCCTTCATGTTGTAGAGCCCCTATACCCTAAACCTCACCCGTAGAGCCCCTAAACCCTGCATGATTAATGCAGAGGCCTTAATAATTAGAGTTTGGGGGTTTATTAGACGACTTGAGAGGCGAGCATCAGATTCTGACACTACCGCAGAGAATGCGACTATATCTACAATATAGAAACCCCAAAATTTGTAGTAATTGGTAAGTATCTAGGATGCCCATTTACCTAGGAATCCAAAGGGCTCCCTTTTTGGTATCGAGTACATAAGTAACCTAGGACTACAAAAAGGGAATATAAAAAAAAATACTACTGGGCATCCTAGATTATTAAAGCCCCTATACTTAAAGGATCACGGGACTTAGTACTTGGGGTTGTAAATAAGGTAACCATACTTATAGTTACCTGTAACCCCGATTAAGGTACTTATAACCTTACTTACTAACCTCCAAGTCTTGGCTGACTTCTGAACCCCTCCTTAAGGTTAAACTTTTAGCCTCCTTATTATAGTTCATATAGAAACCCAAAATATTAAAGTCTAATGAGCCAACCAGAAGAACGCCAAGTTTATCACAATCCTACTACCTAAGAGCCCAAAGCCTTATTACTAGGACCCCTACACCAAGACCCCCCTTAAATACCCCTTCGGTCCCATGATCCTCAAAGTAGTAGAACCCCTGTTAAGGCCCAGATCTTCCCCAGGCGGCCCAGCGATGGCAGTGGGCTCAGTCCTCAGTCGCTTCATCAGCACCTCAGCATCTACCGGTTTAGGGTTTACCTGGACCCTAAGAAACCTACCTTTTTAGGGTTCCTTAATATGATTTCTTTATAAAAATCCTTAAGAAGGTAGGCTATTTGGGGTTTAGGGTCTAGACTATAAACAGTCGGGGTTTAGGGACTTTTGGGTTTACCATCTAGGGACCAATAACCCTTCATTCGGGAAAATACCCTAAATTATAGTAGGATCCCGAATATGGCTTAAGGTATGTTCCTTAATTAAAGGATAGTGGGCCTACTTGGAGGATCCTTCTAAGGGTGCTAGAAGGTTCAAAGCAGGATTCCTTTAAGGGTCTGATTAAGGGAGAGTTTTGAGGATTAGGCCTTATTAGAGGGTCATAATCTACTTACCATGTTGTAGGCTATGGGGCTACAGGTATCCCTTGTTGAGGGTACCTATTTCTATGGTTAGTACCTGTTACATGACAGTAGGTACCCCCCCCCATCCCCCCAATGGGTAGGATATGTGAGGTTCAGTTTTGTTGTGTTCACGCTCCTTTGTCAGGTTTTGGAGTCTCTGGTTAGACACCCTAGAGCCTAAACCCCAAACCCCTGAAAAGGCCTCGTCGACCTGGGCGGCAGCACATCGCGCGGATTGACGCCAAGCCTATCAAAGCCAAGAAAGACTGCCTGTGACCCAAAAACCTCAAGATAAGGGCAGACTTACAATACTCAGGGTTTAGGGTACACTTGCGGATCCAAAAACCCTGCTGCTTTAGGTGTTATACACTTACGCCCCATTGATGAAGGGATCACGACCTAATCTTTACAGGTGTACAGTAGTTCGAGAGCAGCATATTGCTCCAGGGCCCATGTGCCTAAGCAAGTCCTCAAGCAGTTCATATAAAGATGACCGTAAAGCACATAGTTCCTATACTGTATCGCAGGAGGGACCCATGTGAGCATGCCCCGTAGGTGCACTATGAGAACGCAGAAGGTCAGCTACGGCCTCTGCACACAGTGCCCATCATGTCGTCTATACCCACCGACTATACGAGCAAGGAAATAGGCCACATAGCATAAAATCTACACCCGAACCCCTAACTCATGCTTAAGCTCTATAAGACTCCGTACAAGATTTTGCAAACCTAAGCTAGAGACCCTGCACAAATTTGAAAAGCCTATTCAAGAACACCTGTCAAGAATATCTGAGCCCATAAGCCCCTATATGAGTACTCATATAGCCCCACTCCAATACCCATTAATTAAGGAATATTCCTTACATCATATTAGGGATCCTACTACAATTTAGGGAATATTTCTTCATTAAGGGATATTGGAGTCCCCTAAACCCTAAACCCTATAGATCCCTTAAAGGAAACCCTAAGGATCCCTTTAAAGGAGCCCCTAGGTATTCCTTAATTAAAGGGATATATTAGAGTCTCTGGGAGACCCGAAGTGCAGCGCCTTGCCGGCAGCCACGGCTCGGCAGCGTGGCAGAGAAAGGCGAATCATCGGCTACGATAGGTCGAGGAGTGGCAGTTTATAGGGTTTAGGGGTTTAAGGGTTCAGGGTTTAGGGTTGAGGGGTTTAGGAGTTTAGGGTTTAGGGGTTTAGGGGTTTAAGGGTTTAGGGGTTTAAGGGTTTAGGGGTTTGGGGTTTAGGGTTTAGGAGTTTAGGGGTTTAGGGTTTAGGGTTTAGGGTTTCGGGGTTTAGGTTTTAGGGGTTTAGGGTTTGGGGGTTTAGGGTTTAGGGGCTTAGGGTTTGTGGGTTTCCGTGGGTTTGTCGGTGTCTAGGTTTTAGGGTTTGGGAGTATAGTGTTTAGGGGCAAGCTTCTCGTGTAACTTGGCAATGAAAGAGGGACTCTGCAGGAAGGTCCTCCCAAGAACTTCTTAGTTGCTGAGATCATAAGCCCCATAAAGCGTACACTTTTAGTTTTATAGTGGGGGTTCTTATCCCAAAAAGCCTAAAGTGTATCCACTCAGCTACTAAGACTTTCATAAGAAGGTAGCTTTAGAGGGTTCGGCAGGGCTTCCAAGTTACAGGGCGCAGTTACCTGGAAAATGAGCGACTGCGTTGCATAGTCTGTGATCACTTACCTACTACTGTATTCAGGCAACTGAAGCCTAAACTTAAGCTACCACAGTGTGGGGTCTTAGGAAGTTTTGGGGAGGGGTCCTACAAAAAAAAGAGGTTTGGGCAGGTTAAGGTAGCGCAGGGTTTTGGTATCCAAAGCAGTTACTTGGAAGGGCAGGGGACTTAGTAAGTAGGCTATAAGTAGAGTTATGAGTACCCTAAATGGAGTTACCCCAATGATAACCCTACTTATAACCTACTTACTAAGTCCCCTGCCCTTCCAAGTAGGTAACTGGGGACCGGGGGTCAGGTGGGGGGCTGAAGCTACAGTTAGGGACAGTGCTGAATCGGGGAGTTTCCGAAAATTAGGGACACCTTATTTGGTGTCCTTATAATAAGGATCCTACTATTTAGGGTACTATATGAGGGTTCCCTATTTTCGGTAACTCCCATAGAGGGTTTGGGGTTTAGGACTGTAGGGTTTCGGCAGGGTGTTGGAATGATTTGCAGTGGTAATGATTTCGGCGCAACTATTAGACTATTCGGCCCCTAAAACCTACGTGGAGGTTCATGGGACTTAGTAAGTACAGTTATAAGTACCCTAATCTAATTGGGGTTATATAAGTACATGTAAGTACTAATTGTTACTTTAGTTATATAGTTACCAAGTCCCATGAACCTCTAATTACGTAAACCCTAAAACCCAGTATGGTCTAGGGGAGTCCGGAATCCTAGAAGCCAAACCGACAGAGCTGCCCTAGGGTCTGAGGCACCAGGAAGCTGCTAGAGCAACTCGCCAATATCAGAATTCATGGCTCGTGGATTAGGGTTCGGGTTTAGGGTTTACGGGTTTAGGGGTTTAGGGGTCTGTTAGGGTTTAATGAGGGTTAAGGGCTCCCGACAGCTCAAGCTGACGGCACTGTTGCGTCACCTCTAAACTAACAACCGGAGGCGGAAGCAATCTTTGGCTTCAAATGCTAGAGCGAAACGGGCGAAGCTGCAAACTGTGCAATGCTTGGTTGCCAGCGAAGGCCCAAACCCGAAACCCAATGCCCTACATGCTAGCGCATTCGGCACAGGCATAAGGATTGACATCGTGAAGTAGGTTGTCTTCCCGAGTAGTCCAATCATCTCCACATTAGGTTGCTGTGCTCATCCGAAAAACTAGGCAACAAGTCTACATGTGACATAGCTAGTATGGCCAACGGGCCTTGCAGCAAATCCGGAACTACACAAACAACGGTAGGTTAAAGCAGGGATGTGCATAATTGTCCAGCAGGATTGCGGAAATTTTGGGGCACATGCCACAAGGTTAATATGTAGGGACAGCAACATGGTATCATCATTGATGCTTCAAGCCTGTCTGTATATCTACAGGACTTAGACGGGACCTTCATATTTCCGCGGAGCGCGAACCTTACGTTGCACAGGGACTGCGGTCTACTAAAGAAGTGCTCACTGTGCACTTCTGAGCTGCTGGGTCAAACTCGATTAAGTTCGGTCGTGGCTTTCGTTTTAGTGGTATGGTCTGCCGTCAGGGTCCATGTCCGAACATAGTAAATACTCAGGTCTGCACGAGGTTCTTCTAAAGGTACGTTAGGGCTGAATTAGCTTGAACCGCAGGCTTAGGATTTCAAATACCACATTCCAATCAGCCAATGCCACACCCTATACCCGAAACCCGAATTCCTACCCCGAATCCCGAGACAAATACTCCAAGATCTAAACCCTCGAGCGACTTCCAAACCGTAAACACGAAAACCAAATCCTTCGGTTGAAGATATAAATCCTGCATTACCCATAATAAGGAATTTGCCAGAATTCCCATAGTTTAGGATCCTTGAGTAATGCAGGATTCATATACACTGAAAACCAGCTACCGAAACCTGTGCTGTGTCCGCTATGATACCTGTTGGGCTGTACTTCTTGTAACCACCGTAGCTGGCAAACTAGATATGGCATTAACATATGAGTGCAGTTCTCTTGCTTGCTTAAAGCACCTTGCTGACACTTGGTAGAGCTCGTGACCTCAAGACCTTACTAACTGCAATTAATAAACCATTGAATCAACAACCCAAGATCCTCAGCCCTGCCTACGTAGACGTAGGGGCCTGCGGCCTGAGGTGGGTTTGATCAGAATTCAGCTAGGCATGTGGGGACTAGATGGGGACATTATTTTACACTGGTTATTGGCCCCCTGGCCCTCAAAAACTAAGCCGTCAACCACACACACCCTAAACCCTAAACCCTAAACCCAAATTCCAAAGCCCTATGAGACGACCCCACCCCACCATCAATAGAGGGCTGCCTGCAAAGCGCCAGACAGCTTCCCCAGCCTTGCACGGTGTGGGAGCAGTCAAAGAAAGCAAACCTTCAAATCCTGCATAGGATCCTAGAAGGGTGCAAAAAAGGCTTTCCGGTTTAGGGTTCAGAATCGAGGTGTCGGGTTTACGCGTTGCCCTCACAGGAGCCCTGGAAGGAACCCTTACAGTACTTCTAAAGGCTCTTTATGGGCATCTATAAACACCACTATGGTTTTGAGTCTAGGGGCCAGAAGGATTAGAATCGGGTTCAGACGCATGTCTCAGGCTTGACAGAGGGTTTTATTATCTGTGCTTCGGTCTGTCTACTTAGAGTTCCGGAGGGTGGTTTACTCGGCTATACATGCTATAGGACTTTTTGCATGCCAGGCCATACAAACACAGATGGATATATATATATATATACACACACACACATATTTACACACACATATAACATAGATATGTATATACATAGACACATATACATACAGATGGGTAGATAATACAGCTCTAGATAACCCTCTTTAGTCTGGGGTTGGGCACTCTCAGGTGGAGACCGGCCGAGGAGTAGACCTGAGAAAGGCATAAAATCTGAGCTAAACCTCTAACAACCCCACACCGAGGGTGGGGAACAAAACTAAACCCTAAACCCTAAACGGCTCTAAACCCTGAACCCCTAAACCCCTAAACCCCTAAACCCCTAAACCCCTAAACCCCTGAACCCTGAAGCATCCCTCGTGGATCCCGGAACCCTTCAAAACCCTACAATCAAAGGGGAAAAGGAGGGACCCTTAATGGGGACCCCTACCCTATAATGGGCTATATAATAGCCATATTAAGGGTATATACCTAGGGGTCCTTATTAGGGGTCCCTCCTGTTACCCTTTGATACAAGACCCTGAGCCGAGCCCAGGCACACCGAGGAGGGCGGATGTTGCCCAAGCCGGCCCAAGGCGCGCAAGGAACGAAGCGCAGGCCAAACCTTCCCGTATCTTCAAAATCGCTTAATTAAGGAATACCCGGAGCACTAAGGTTTAGGGTTTAGCGAGTTATTAGCCATGATGAAATTAGGTTCCTGAAACCACAATAAGAATGGTCTCTTCGGACCTAATGGAGCCTCTACGATATACATTACCCTAAGGGTCCCAACACTGTGGGGAACCTCAAGATGCAGGCCCATACGCTACAGGTTCATGGGACTTGTAGTACAAACAAGGACTACGAATAAGGCAACTCTGCTTATTATAATCACTTTTAAGTAGCGTCTAGGTCCAACATACTATACTCTGAGTGAGTTTCGGTGCCGAAAAACCCACTATTTGGGTACTTGGACCCGCTGATATTTTATCTTGGGAGAAAAATGAATAAATATGTGGTTGGATTTTGGACTGTTCAAGATGATAGTTACAGTGATAGCCTAAACCCTAAACCCCTAAACTCTCCTCCCCTTCCCCATCGTTCCCTCCCGCTCGTGTTCTTGCATGATTTTGGATTGGATTTGGGATTGTTCAAGATGCTACGTTTGATGGTATATATCCTCCATGACCCATAATACGGAATATACCATAATTCCTATAGTCTAGGGTCCTCAAGGTTATGCAGGATTTATATCATCAGCCGTAGCTGGGTGTGCTCCGGGCGCGGTGAATCCAAGAAACCCGAAAGTCCGGACCCCCCAGGATTTTGGACCACAAAACCACCATAATGAGAGAGAGACAGACAGAAACAAAGAGAGAGAGAGAGAGAGAGAAAAAAAAAAAAACAAGATAGAGGCAGCGAGAGAGAGCGAGAGAGAGAGAGAACAGTGAAAAACATAAAAACGCACACTAAACCCCGGAGGAATCTGTACCTTTCCGAAAATCCTAAACCCTCAACCATGAAAGTCTAGACCCCCTAAATCCTAAACCCCAGACCCTAAACCCCCTAAACCATAACGAAAAGCCACCTTAACTAGAATAGGGTTGGAGGCCCATTTTTCATAACCATTTAATTAGGAACCCCTAAACTGCTATTGGTAATAGTTTAAGCCCCTATACTAAACCCCCCATGATACCCGCTTCAGGAACCCTAGTATAATGATTTAAGCTCGGGTACCGCCCCCATACAGTAACAGTCTTTAATAGGGCTACTATTAAGGTCCTAATATATCTATATTAAGAATATTATCCAACTGTTACTGAGTGGAAGCACTATCCAAACGATGACCATCATCTTAAGGATAACCCTAAACCCTAAACCAAATTTCAGCCCCTATAGTACCCGGTCGAAAGGGCGATGACCTCGTCACCACCGGAGGTAGCGGAGGCCTGCGGCTCGCTTTGGGGCTATGCCCTATGCTTTAGAATCAAGGTTTAGCATTTAGGGTTTAGGGGTAAGGGTTTGGGGTTTAGCATTTCGGATTGAGGGGTTAGGGTCTATGATTAGGCTATGCCCTATGTTTTAGAATTTAAGGTTTTGCATTTAGGGTTTAGGGGTTAGGGTTAGGCATTTAGGGTTTAGGGGTTAGGGTTAGGCATTTAGGGTTTGGGGGGTAGGGTGTGGCATTTAGGGTTTGGGGGTTAGGGCTTGGCATTTAGGGTTTAGGGGTTAGGGTTTAGGGTTTAGCATTTAGGGTTTAGGGTTTTGCATTTAGGGTGTAGGGGTTAGGGTTTAGCCTTGAGGTTTAGGGGATAGGGCTTAGCATTTAGGGTTTAGGGGTTAGGGTTTAGGGTTTAGCGTTTAGGGTTTAAGGTTTGCGGTTCAGAGTTCAGGGTATGAGGGGTTCAGGGTCTATGGGGCCCTAACTGTGAGGTCCTTGGAAGCATGGAATGGAGTTATGCAAGTGTTCAGAATAGGAAGGGCCCCAATTGAGGTTCAGGGTTGTTTAAAACAACAGAAAAGGTCATGGGTTAGAAGAATTAAACCCTTAACCCTATAAACCATAAATGGTAAATGCTAAACCCAAAACCCTAACCCCTAAACCCCAAATGCAAAACCCTAAACCCTAAGATGCTGAACCCTAAACCCTAACCGTTAACCTCTCTGCCCTGAAGTTGGAGTTGAAAGTTTTAAATCACTGGGAGACCTAGCCCGGAATTCGGGCCGTTTTCAAATTTTAGGGGCTTTCGGGTTTAAAGGTTTAGGGTCTTCTAGGGCTTAGGGTTTAGGGTAGGGGAATTTACCGATCACAATCTAGCTCTGTGGTATCTTTTAGGATCTCTGCGAATAAGAACCCCTACAAGAAACCCTGAGGACTAAAGTTGATTTAGGCAATCCTACTGTTGATGATATAAATCCTGCATGACCTTAAGGACCCAAAACTATGGGAATTATGGTATATTCCTTATTATGGGTAATGCAGGATTTATATCATCAACCGTATCTCGGGGGATGGAACCTGAAAGGTTCAAGCTTTAGCCTTACAGGATTCACCTGTGGATCCGACAACCTACCGTTTTAAGGGTTCTACCTCTACTTAAGGGGTCATAAACTACTATTTTGTGGGGTTTGGGGTCACAGGTAGGGTTTTGGTTTAAGGTTTAGGGTTTAAGGTTAAGAGCTTCGGGCTCAGGCTTCATACTGTTGATGATATACATCCTGCATTACCTTAAGAACCCTAAACTATGGGAATTATGGTATATATAAATATATATATATATATATATATATATATACATATTCCTTATTATGGGTAACGCAGGATTTAGATCATCAGCCGTACGTCTTTCACATGGGTGGTTGTCAAAATTATGGTCCCATTGGGTCCAAAACATATTGTACGTCCCTAATACCCTAAACCCTAAACAATAAACCCCTAATGCATAAACCCTACTAACCCTAAGGCTCAAAATAGCCCGAAAGCCTTACATAGTATGGTCTTTGGGCCCAGAAGCCTTAAAATAGGAGTCCTTAGAGCCTAAGGGTAAGGCTTCAAGCCTACACCGGCACGCACCTTTGCAACCTGCAAGCCGTGGCATCGCAGTACGCCAGGCTGTTATTATGGCAAACATGATGAGAGAATGGGATGGAGCCAGGTACGGTTTAGGGTATGTTGTCGCTGCTGATGATGACGGTGGTGATGGAGTTTGAGGAAGATACTGTGATGTTGGTGGCAATCATGACAAAGGCGGCAATGTTTTTAAATGGTGGTGATGTTTGTTAGTACTATGGCAAAATGAAAGTGCACCGGAAATGTGCTTGGGATCACACATGTGCGGCAGGGTGCCAAGAAACTGCAAGACTGACCCTATACTACTCCACAAAATCTCTGAAACCTTACGTTTATCTTGCAAAGCGCCTTTCTCCGCATGGCATTAAGCAACTGCGCTCTGTTGTCCAGGCTGGGGCAACTTTGGCCAATCCGATCTTTGGGATAACGCCCGTCTAAAATGCAGTCCTAAAGCCAGGCGATGCAATCCAAGTCTCCATCCCAAGGTTTAGGGTTTACCAGCACCCCCAACTACCCTCGATTATACCCAAAAGCCCACTATTCAGTCCCTGTATTAAAAGGGTACTTGCGGGGTGCTGTTAGAGTTTAAGGTTCATTAGTTAGGGCTTCTATATTACGGATGGTGTAGGACTTGCCTTTCAAGCACCGAGTGAGGAGCAATGGAACCGGACAGCCCCACAACCCTAAACCCTAAACCGACACTGCAGTCTTGGCAGGAGACCCTAAAACCCTCCCTCTAAAGCTAGAGAGCCAACTACTTGGTGGTTCATAGGACTTGGTTTGTACAGTTATAAGTACCCTAATTGAGATTATAAGTACATATAAGTGTAGTTACCATAACTACTACCCTAGTTACTAAGTCCCATGAACCTCCAAGTAGAGTGCCTAAACCCGAAACCTCAACCCTGCAGCCCCTTAGCCAAAAGCAACCCTTTGGGTCTGGGTGCCGATAAAGGTTTCTTGAAGAGGCTCCTTGAAAAGTCCGCCTACGGTTGTTGGTTTTTGGTTGGGTTTGGGCTGTGTAGGAGCAAGGTTAAAATCGCACACGCGATACCGAAGTCTCACACATGTTTAAATGCACACACGAAAGACCCAAATTTTCCAGGGTCTAAGCCAGAACGGGGCCCAAGGCCTAAGGACTGAAAGTCGAGCTGCACTCCGAAATCCTGGGGTTAGGATGTAGAGTTCAAGAAGCATGCACACTTAGACTGAGCTGTGAAGCTATGGCTTTTTGCTTTCAGTGACTTTTAGATAAAAAGAGCCCTAAGCCCTGAACTCCAAACCCTCAGCTCGACTTGGCTTTCTCTGCGCTCAGCAGTGGCGATCCCGTCACAAGCAGGGCTAGCGCAGCCAGCAATGCGAACACCAGTAAAAGCAGTCCAGCCTGCTCGCGCTTTGGTGAGTGAATTGTATGGTTCAGGGCTTTTGGGTTACGGTTCTGGGTTTACTTGGAGGTTCATGGGACGTGACTTAGTAAGTACAGTTACAAGTACCTTAACTGTGGTTATAACCAATTATAAGTATAGTGACCTTGTGTATAACCAAAGTTACTAAGTCTCATGACCCTCAAAGCAGACCTACAAACCCTAAACCACCATAGATCCATTATCTTATAGAACCCTTTAAGGAACCCCCCTTAAGGAACCCCCCTTACAGAACTCTAAGTACTGGGCTGACAGGATTTCGGCTTCGAGTTCTTAGCCCCCTTGTAGTATCCTTAAGGGAGGGGGGTCCAAGTGGGGTAGATAGCCTAGTGATCCCTAATTCTCCCTAGTACTCCCCAAGGTTCCCTTACAGTCCCCTAAGGATTCCTTATACCCTCCCCCCTTGAACCACCCTCCCTTAAGGATCCTATAACCCCCGGGTGCCGTGTCGCCGAAGGCGTCGATGACACGCCCGGTGAGTAACGGCGCAGCCACACGGCAACAAGCACCGACCTAGGAGGGACTTCAGATGTACAATATAAAGGCCTTAAATAATTTCAATAGGGTTTTGGGGTATATTCTGCTAGAATCATAATACGGAACCCCTTTGACAATAATTAGTATTGGTACTTATTTAGGCCCCTATAGTAAACCCTAAACCCCAAGCTGCGGCTCTGCTAGAGACCCCAGAAAAGCACATACGCAAAAACCAGGATGGGGATATCCCATATAGACCCCCTTATAATGACGCCCAAAAAAGGTAGGGATTTCCGTGCAAAAAGCTTATGCAGATGCCTAGTTCATGGTTGGGATAGATAAAAAAGTACATTATTATTCCATATTGGGTTTGAGTACCCATAAAATTGTAAAATGTTACCTAACTATGACGAAGATGTGCTTTTGGGTCAGGGATCCAGGCTGTCAGCTCGAAGGCCACGGGTCAAGGTTCACGGTGTAGTGTAGGGGCTTTAATAAAGAGAATAGGGCTTTGGGGTCCATTATACTATAAATATCATAAGGAACCCCCAAAAATAGGAGTATAGAGGAGCTTTTCAAAGGAACCCTTAGGGGCGTTATAGATTATATAAATGCCTTGGCATGTGCATCCGCGGGGACTTAAAGTCGCGTGGCTGCGATCCCTGAGGCCCTAAGGCTCCATGTAGCTTCATAGTAGGTACTTAAGCCTTAAAGGGGTCCCTATATACGTACTTTAAAGCCTAAGTATATACTATATGGATACCATGGACCCTTATACCCTAAACCCTATAGAACCCTTTAAAGGACCTCTTTAAGGAACCCTACTATATGGATACATGGAGCCTTCGGGTGAGGTGGGAAAGTCGCAGAGCTAAACCTTTATTGTCCTTAAGGGAGGGGGTTCTAAGGGGGGAGGGTATAAGGAATCCTTAGGGGACTGTAAGGGAACCTTAGGGAGTAGTAGGGAGAATTAGGGATCACTAGGCTCTCTACCCCCCTTGGACCCCCCTCCCTTAAGGATACTATTTAAACGGTTCAGGCTGTACCTGGAACCCTACAAAACCTTCCTTCCTTCCTTTTGAGGGTACCTAGGAACCCTTAACTCCAAGGGACCCTTAATAAGGACCCCTAGGTATATACCCTTAATATGGCTATTATATACCCATTATATAGCCCATTATAGGGCAAAACCTTCCTTTTGAGGGTTCCCCTATTCTGACTTCCTTACATAAGTCTACATAAGTCCTTAAAACGTCCTTAACAAGGTAGGTCGGTTATTTGGGGTTAAGGTAGGCATTAAGTTACAGGGTTTGGAGTTAAAGGTTTAGCGTTTAGTACGCTGCAGCCTGAACCCGATCACGAAAGGGTTCGGGTCAAGGTAGGTCCAGAACCCGAACCTTGACTCTAGACACCCATCCAGATTTGGTTTAGGGGCTCGGTGCAAGTGGAACCAAGAGCACTAAATTAAGCATGTACGACAACATACACAGGCTTTACAACCCGTCCGGGGCACGAGGTCCAATGCGCCCATGACGGCACCGCGTTTCCTTGACTTGCGGTCATGCCGTTACAGTAATGGAAATATTAGTGGGTAGTCGGGGGCTGTAAGTAGTTACACCCCAAACGTCATTCATCCTCAATACTGATCTTCACCCAAAACAGACACACACACACACGCTCACAAACACGCGCGAAGCCACCGGTTGCAGGGTTCAGGTTCGTCCCAAGGGCTTGAGGTTCATGCTGTTTCCCTAAGGGTCCAAGTACCCAGATAGTCTTTAAGGGTTCCTCTAAAGGGTACTATGAGGGTTCCTTTGAGGGTTCCTTGACAGGGTTCTATAAGGGTTCTATAGGGTTTAGTTCAACAGTCAGAAGAAGGTTTGGGGGGGGTACATTATATCAGGGTTATATTGAGGAAACCTAGGAATACTAACTAACATTACCATCTAAATATTCCGGCCAATGCCCCCAAGGCTCCAAGTGACCAACAGTGAGGACATTAAAACCCCAGAATTTGAGCACTATTTGGGCACTTGGGGCTTCAAGGTCCGAAAAACCTACATCCGTGAAGGTTTCTTGTTAGACAGCTGCGCCTTGGAGGGTTCGCCACGGTGAGAGAAAGCCAACTGATATTATGACGCCAGCGATCGCTAAGTGATGTGTTTCTGGTACCCCTTGGAAAGACACCCCGAAAAATTCACGCAAGCCGTAATACAAGCCCTGACTTACGAGGAGCGGGAAACTCTTTCGAACACGTAACCCAACCTCAGGTTGAAGTGGGAAGGCAGCTCCCTAAACAAAAATAGACTGGATAATCAAACTTTAATCTCCCTTACATACAACAGAAACGAAGGTCTAGAGTCTACCTGTAGATCCGAAAACCTACCGTTTTAAGGGTTCTACCTTCTACTTAAGGGGTCATAACCTACTAGTTTGTGGGGTTTGGGGTCACAGGTAGAGTTCCTAGTCTGTTGCAACCCTGCGAATCTGGACACGGCAAGCCTGACTTATGGTGCAAGCTGCAAGTGTCCAGTGTAATGCACAGCTGCTACTTCTTGCAAGGCTGCTGCTTGATCTTGACAGGAAGAAGACAATCCTTTGCAGTGACCCGTATGGAAACCCACTGTAGTTCCACCCTAGATCTGAAATCACAAGCCAGGAAGTCCCAATTAACCTCCAAGTCTTTCGCCGCAAAGCCGCGGACGGGCTTCGACTCCCAAATGATTACCATGGCTTGCCTTTTCGGGATAACTACAGCAGTTCTTCCTCTTCCTCTTCATCTTCCTCCTCCAGCTCCTCCTCCTCCTCCTCCTCCTCCTCCTCCGCCCTGTCTTCCTTCTCCTCTTCTTTTTCCAGCCCCCAGGTGACAAAAGATCCATCTCTCCGAATTGCAGCGAACGCTTGGTTTGAAGCTTGGATCTGCTGCACACTCTTCAGCTGACCCTGCACAGCAACACTACCACCACCAAGGTTGGAATGCCCCCATGTCACGACGGAGCCATCGTCAAGAATGGCAGCAAAAGCACTGCAGGTGGCTTGTATCTGCTGCACATTCTTCAGCCGACTCTGCACAGAACCACTGTCACCGCCATGGTCCGCATCACCCCAGGTCACGACGGATCCATCGCCAAGAACGGCAGCAAAAGCGCAGTCCGTGGCTTGGATGCAGTGCACGTTCTTCAGCTGATTATGCACATCACTACTGTCACCACCGTAACCAGCATGACCCCAAGTCACGACAGACCAATCGGCAAGAATAGCAGCAAAGGCGCCGCCATTATAGGTTTGGGCGGCTTGGACCTGCCGCACACTCTTCAGCTGATGCTGCACTGCACTACTCTCACCACCGTAACCAGCATGACCCCAGGTCACGACAGAGCCGTCTGTAAGAATGGCAGCAAATGCGCCACCAGTTTCGCCTCCGGCGGCTTGGACCTGCCGCACATTCCTCAGCTGACTCTGCACTGCACTACTGTCACCACCGTAAGCGGCATGACCCCAGGTCACGACAGAGCCGTCGGATAGAATGGCAGCAAAGGCGCCGCCATCAAGGCCTCCGGCGGCTTGGACCTGCAGCACATTCTTCAGCCGACCCTGCACAGAACCACTGTCACCGCCATCTTCCGCATCACCCCAGGTCACGACGGATCCATCGCCAAGAACGGCAGCAAACGCCCTGTCCGTGGCTTGGATTTGCTGCACATTTTTCAGATGAACCTGCACAGCACTACTGTCACCACCATAGTTGGCATGACCCCATGTCACGACGGAGCCATCGTCGAGAATGGCAGCAAAAGCACAGTCCGTGGCTTGGATCTGCTGCACATTCTTCAGCAGATCCTGCACAGGACTACTGTCACCACCATTGGCAGCAGCACCCCAGGTCACGACGGATCCGTCGACTAGAACCGCCGCAAAAGCGCCGCCAAAAATGTCCGTTGAGGCCTGGATCTGCTGCACATTCTTCAGCTGATCCTGCACGGCACTACTGTCACCACCTTGGGTAGGATCACCCCAGGTCATGAACGATCCATCGCCAAGAGCGACAGCAAAAGCACCATTGGTGGCTTGCACTTGAACTCTGCTTATGTGCAAAATGAGCGAGTCACCATGCTGCAGCCGGACGCGCTTGATCGGTGCACGTACATCCAGAACTCCCCCAGATGAGTTCACCAGCTGCCCTCTGCCCACTTCGAGCGCCGCCTCCGCACGTCGTTTGAGCGTTCCCACTTGTTCCTCCAAGTCGGCTTTCACACTGGCTGTCCTGCCGCTGAGCAATCCAACTTGCACAGTAAGCGACATCTTAGGCGGCAGAGAAGCACGCAAGTCGGTGTGTCTACACACAGACGTTGAATTTTGTTCAACATGGATTACACGCAAGTTAGGGTCTAGAGTAAGGCTTGCAGCTCAGTGTTGAAGATTTAGGGCTTAGGGCTTAGGGTTGAAAGGCTAAAAAGTTAGCCAACACACTGGCTTCCTACAGATAAAAAACTCAGTGTTATCTGGGCATGTGATATACCTCTGCCTACCAAGATCTTCATTGTCTTAGCCTGCATTGTAAACATGTGGGTTCTGACCGGGCAATGGAGACAAGTAGGTCCAGCAGATAAACCCTAAACCCTAAGCCCTAAGCCCTAAAACCCTAAAACCCTAAACCCTAAACCCTAAGCCCTAAAACCCTAAAACCCTAAACCCTAAACCCTAAGCCCTAAAACCCTAAAACCCTAAACCCTAAACCCTAAAACCCTAAAACCCTAAACCCTAAGCCCTAAGCCCTGAAACCCTAAAACCCTGAAACCCTAAACCCAAAAGCAGTCTCGGAAACATGTATCTACTTTGGTGGGACCATCTTGGGCACTTGGAGTTTTATTGGCAGGGTTGATTGATGATATAAATCCTAGGGTTCCTGTAAAGGGATCTATAAGGGTACCTTTAAGGGATCTATAGGGTTTTAGGGTTTAGGGTGATGATATAAATCCTGCATAACCTTAAGGACCCTAAACTCTGGGAATTATGGTGTATTGCTTATTATGGGTGATGCAGGATTTTGTCCATCAGCAGTAGGGACAAACAGTGCAGTCGGACGGGTATTGAAAAGGCTTCTGACTTCCCAAACTCCCGGCCCGGGCAGGGCCACATACAAATACCCCAAACACCTGAAGGCTAGCCCCCAAAGCCCTGAAGCCCAGCAAAAACAAGCCTAAAAACCCTATCTATCCCTGTATTTAAACTCCTGCAGAACTCGTAAAGGACACCTTGCAAAGCTGCAAGGAATCATAAACACTTCAAAGGGACAGGTCTGGTGCCAGTTTCAGTAGCAAGGTGGCCGGCAGCGTCCTTGCAAGCACAACGGCTGAAGGGTCCTTTGAGGGTTCCTTTCAGGATCTCTAAGGGTTCTACAGGTTTCTTCAATAGTTTAGGATCGGATTCCTGTAATGGCTTTAACATTTGTAACTTTTTACGGCTTAGGTTTCTGTAGAAGCTACGGCTTGACACTTTCGGGTTTAGGGCTGGGTTGAAGGTTTCAGGGTGTGTGAAATTCATTAGAAGCTGTCCCCACCCTGTAATAGTGACTACAAGGACTATATTAGGGCCATCTTGTATTCGTATTATACCACTATTACAGGGTGGGGGCCCCTTCTAAGAAAATCAATACACAGGGCTGTGGGGTAAAGCTAGCACAGCCATACCAGGAAGCCTCGCAGCAAACTGCAACCCCAAATACCGTGCGGGCTTGGGGGCCCAGACCAATATCAGTTAACTAAGGGAAGCTATATACCTTAAACTACAGTCGGATTAAGGTGTATATGCCTTTAAGTAAGGGGTATTGGAAGGTGTGGGGATATTCGGTGGTTTCGTGTTGGCACAACCTTGGTTTCCCTCGTAGCTCTTCGACGCAGGGTTTGGGTTTAGGGGTTTTGAGTTTGCAGTAGAAGCCCCACAGTTGGAAACCCCCATAGCCTCAATCCTTAAGAATAGTGTATAGCGAATCCCAGCACTATTTGGCCTTAATCCGGTTTCCAACTTCTTGGGGTTTACAAAATCCCAAAGGGTCCCAAGTACCTATATAGTAGAATGTAGAGTTTCTAGGAGTTAATATTAATTATGATTTCCAACTTTATGGCGTCTACTGTAGGGGTTTGGGTACTGAAACCCACGGTCCAAAGATGTGCCCATGGCGGAAGGGCCAGATGGGAGAAATGTTGAACGAAACAGTACTAGGTTGGCCCTTGAAAGCCTCTGAAAAAATGCGTAAATAGGGTCCTATTAAGCCCAATAAGAGAAAATATAAAAATGTCCCAAAGGCCTACCTAGAGTAGGCCCGAAACATTAAACCCTTAACCCTAAACCCTAAACCTTAAAACCGCTGGCTCCTGGTATAAGGAACCAAACTCCGAATCTCTAAACCGCAAAGCATGGCCAAAAACACCAAACTTAAGGGCCATGATATCTGAAGTGTAGGCTTTCATTTAAGGGAGCACCTTGAGAATCAGTCAGCCCTTAAGCACTCTCCTCGTTGCACTTATCCCGACCCCAATCACGGCCGCCGAGGCAAACAGCCAGCCGGCGTCCATCGAAAAGCCTTCTTAAAGGTTCACGGAGTGAGCAAGAAGGGTTTCAAGTAAGGCAATTCTAAAAAGTAAGTGTGTGTGTGTGTGTGTGCGTGAATATATCTAAATTTGTACACACACACACACTTTAACCACGAATAACCTCAGTTAAGGTACTTCTAACTGCACTTACCAACTCCAGTGAGACTCCAAGTAGGTGATGCTCAGGACTGGGAAGAGACCCAGAGGACTCAATAACCTCTAATTCAGGATTATGGAATTGCACCATAAACTATGCAGGGCTTACTACTTTATTCTATGCCTTAAGGTGTAGGGTAAGGACAGGGTTTAGGGCTTGCGATTAGTTATGACTTCGGGCAGATTCCTGAGCTGCGGTGCATTGCGCCCGATAGGATTTTATGGTGGCTAGATTTCAAGTTCAGGGTTTGTGGATTTGACGTTTCACGGGTTGGGGTTTAGGGATGGATATAGCATTGGGGTTTGTGGTGTGTCTCATGGTTCGAATCGCTGCAGGGTGCTGCGGGAAAAGTACAAGCACGAAACATATGCTGGACGCTGGACCCTAGATATCGTCAAACCAGCTGGCGTGAAGGGCTATCTCAAGACATTGGAATTCGGTTTCGCCTTACCCTAAGGGTCTACGAATGGTCTAGGTAGCTTAAGAGTCTTTACTTTGGTCTCAGAGCAACCCCTGTATAGGTGTCAACTAATCTACTGCTTGGGCACGCGGGCCCTCGGGCGCAGGATTAGCTCATCGCATCTTGACGTCGGTTGCAAACGTCTGTTCAGGAATCAGAACCCAAACCCGAAACCTTAAAACCCCCAAGCCTACTAGACCCCGAACCGGCCCCTAATCCCCTTCAACCCTTGAACCCCTATACAAACAAATCCCAAACCCTTACAGCGTTAAACCTATAAGCGATTGTGTAAATCATAAACCCTTAAGCCCCTAAACCAGTATATGCTAAGCTTTCACACCATTAAACCCCTAAACCATTGACTATCATTAAATCCTAAACCCTTAACCCTTAAACCCTGAACCCTTTAAGTAATCATGGAACCCCTAACCCTTATAGTACCCTTAAGGAAGCCCTACAGTACCCCTTTACGGATCCCTTTAAGTAGACGCCTTAAACCCCTACACCCTGAACCATTAGATCCTAAACCCTTAAACCCCTAAAAACCCCAAGGCCTAAACCCTAAACTCTATACATCGGAGCCCCTATAGCTCCCCTTCAAAGGAACCCTTATCGATCCTTCTAAATGAGCCCTTATATAGACCCTCTTTAATGGAACCCTTAAACCCCTAAAACAAACCCTAAACCCTAAGCCCTATACCCTTAACCCTAAACCCTATACCCTAAACCCTAAACCCTATACCCTAAACCCTGGACACCCCTTTAAAGGAACCCTGAAACCCCTGGCTGAGCTCTGGTGTTCAACGTTCTAAGCCCTCAGTGTTTCGGATTTCGAGCCCCTGGGTTCCTTTATGGGTTTCTTTAACCCAGAGGGTCCCCAAATAGTAGGGTTTTAGGTCCCAAAATCCATACTCTGAACGGTTTTTGGACCTTAAAACCCTACTATTTGGGTACTTGGACCCTTAGGGTAATCTATACCGAGAGACTCCAATATCCCTTAATTAAGGAATGTACCTTAAATTACAGCAGGATCCCAAATACAATTTAAGGAAAAGTCCTTAAAGAAGGGATATTGGAGCCCCTGGGTATAAGGGTTCCTTTAAAAGGATCGATAAGAGTTCCTTTGACGGGGACCTATAGGGGCTCCTTGTACGGGAATCCATAAAGCGGATGTTTTGAAAGGGATCCAGGAAGGTTCCGTCAAAGAGGATCTAGGATCTCGTACCAGAGCCTCCAAAACCCCTTAATTAAGGAATATACCTTAAAATCATATTAGGGATCCTTATTATAATTTAAGGTATATTCCTTAATTAAGGGGTTTTGGAGGCTCTGGGTAAAGGTTCTCTAGGCTTCTTTAAGCGTTTAGGGCGCCTCCCTTACTTGGGTTTTATAAGGGCTTAGGGTTTAGGGGTTAGGGGTTTGGGTTTAGGGGTTGGGGTTTCGGGTAGGGCTGCTTATAACTTATAAGGGTTACTTCAATGGAATCTACAAGAGTTGTAAAATGAGAAGGATTTGGCACCTAGGATTTCAGGGTTTAGGGCGGGTTTGAGTTGACCTAGACCCCCAGCTACCCTATATTGTAGCCCAAAACTACCCCTTTATCAGGAATAAGAGATCCCTTTAGAAGGGTAGTTGGGTGGGTCCAGGTAGGGGTTTTTTTAGGGCGCACAGTTTCAGAAGTTCGGTCCTAAGGGTTGGGAGGGTTTACGGGTGTAAGGTCTAGGGTGTCTATAGGTGGAGAGGACCGCAGGGGCCATACCCAGAAACTCCAATAGCCCGTAATTAAGGAATATTCCTTAAATCATGTCAAGGATCCTACTCTCATGTAAGGCATGTTCCTTAATTAAGGGATAATGGAGTCTTTGGGTATGCAAACAGCTACATGTTGCGTATAAGATACGAACAAAACCATCCTTCGATGATATCTACGACCCGCTCTTGTTGGTATATGTGAAGCTTCTTCGAAGCAACGTAGCTCAGATGTAGTGATTGCTGCCACCCAGGCGCAAAGAATAGCCAGGCCCAGCGCGAAAAAAACCACGCCGAGCATCATGGCCTTCCCAGTCTCTATACCTGCGGGCACAGCTGGTGACAAATGTCTGGTAGAGTCTTAAGAGCAGTGTTCACGGAAGACTAAGCTCGTACACCTCGACAGCTATAACCCGAAAGCATCTCTAAAACACCCTCAAGAAATTTAAGAAATGGCCTGAAAGCTTCTCCAGATCCCTAAGCCCGAAACCCAACACTCTACAACCCGAAACTAGAAAACCCCCAAACACGAACACGGTTTCGGGTCCAGAGTTGAGTGTTATTTACAGTAGAACACCAAAAGTTGGAAACCTCATAGCCTAAATCCTTCAGAGTAATGGATAGGGAATCCCAGCACTAGTTGGCCTTCACCTGGTTTCCAACTTTATGGAGTTTACTGTAAGGGAAACCCGCTTGAACAAAAAAAGCCTGGGAAGCTTCTCCAGATCGCGGAGGCCAGCATGACGCAAAGGATGAGCCAGGTGTCGTAGCGGGCGGTCGAACTAAAGCCACCTTCCGGGTCTATATGATGAAGGGAACTTGAAACTGGTATTGGGTTTTTTTTGGTAGGGTTTTGTATTGGTCTACTATAGAGCGTGATAGAAGAAGTGAGCATAGGGATTCAGGGACTACTATCGTAGAACTACAGAGGCAAGATAAGCAAATCCTGTCATTATGTAAACCACTGTAGTATACCATCGCTGGGGTTTCTGGGCAATCCTCATACCTAGACCTTTAACTGAACCCAATGAGGGATCTCTGAAGCTTCAGCTACCGAGGAAAATTCCATGAGGGACACCATGAGCCCAGTTAGGAGCTTATTGTAGCCTGGTGTGTGGGGAGGTATGCTTTGACGTTTGTAGGGCTTTCATTAGGGTGCGAGGGATTCAGTTCTCGGGGATTGTCTTTGGAGCGTAAGATGCTTGAGCTCCGCCGATTCGTCATCTGGGTGCGCAGCGCGTACCTTTCCGGCGAGGGGTAAGGTGGCCACCCTCGCAGGTGACGAGGGTAACCCGGCCATGGGCGGGAAAGCCTGGTAGGCAGTGGTCTTGTAGGAGGCGGGGTGACGAACAAGCCAAGCACATTTCCCCTAAACCCCCAAGCCCCTAAACCCTAAACCCTGAACCCTAAACCACCACGACTTTCAGCATCTCGGCGGTCGCCTGATTCACCTCACCAAGGGCCAAGGATGTTGTTGAAGTCGATAATTACGCAATATTAATCCACTCACTCCCCCACGTGCTTGCGATTTTGGAGACTGCGAAGGGAACGTTACGGAGACATAAGCCAACCTATGCTTATCAAACCCCTGAGGCTTTAGCCCCTATTGTCCGCGAACAACTGAAGCTCAAAGCCTCACTTTGTATCTATGATCCCGGTTCTCGGTTCACCGACCCCCGCCCCCCAATGGTATCCCCCCACCCTCCACGCTCCCGAAGCCGAATCTGTGTGTGACACGAGGGCTCACACGCCAAGCAGACCCACGCAGGAAACCCAAACCATAACCACACCACAGGGGGGAGTGGGGTAACCAGCCTAAGCAGACCCCCACTCCCGAACCACACCACACCACACCACAGGGAGGGCGAAGCAACCCACAACCACACCACACCACAGGGGGGGAGGAGGAACCATTGGGGGGGGGAGGGGGGGGGGCCGGCCGAACCGGGATCATCTATATGGGAGTTTCCGAAAACAGGGGTACCTTATTTTGGGGTCCTTATAACAAGGATCCTTATATTTAGGGCACTACATTAGGGTCCCCTATTTTCGGAAACCCTAAACCCTAAACCCTAAACCCTAAACCTTAAACCCTCTACAGCGACCCATGAACTTCCAAACGGTCCATTCTGGAGATGCCCACAGAGATTAGGACTACCTCGCCAAAGACCTCCTAAACTCAAAGGGGAAAAGGAGGGACCCTTATTGGGGACCCCTGCCCTATACTGGGGCTATATAATGGGTATATAACAGTTATATTAAGGGTATATACCTAGGGGTCCTTATTAAGGGTCCCTCCTTTGACCCTTGGATAAACCTTAAACCCTGAGCACCTCCTCGCAAACCCCGGCCCCCAGCCCTGAACCTTCCACCCTGCCTCTCTCACCCCAGTTTTGCCGCCCGATCTAGTAAAACCTTACCAGCATCCCTTCAAGGAACCCTTCACCCCTAAACTATAAGCCTTAGAGCCGTTAAGAAACCCCAATCCCTTATCTTGAAACCTTCAAAGAACTCCAAAACTGTAAACCTTGAACCTTTCAAGCACTTCTTAAGGGACCCCTTGAACTTTTGGTTGATCCTGGTCAGCCTGGGAGGCGGCGTTTGATGATGCGAGGCCGCGCCACTGAGGTCCAGCCGGTCAGCACGAACTCCTCCAGGTTCAGCGTCTAGGGTTTAAGGTTTAGACTTTCAGGTTCAGGGCTTAGGGTAATCTTTGGTTTAGGGCGTAGGGTTTAGGATCAGCTATGGGTGTACCTCCAAATAATGAAACAGTGTTATATACCTACATCCAGCCATCCATGTATGCAAGCAGACATACATGTGTGTGTATATGTATATGTAGATCTAATATTGGCGGATGCACCATTATGGACTTGCCAGGCCCCAAACCCAAACCTGTTAACCCCGAAGCCCCAGACATGTTGAAGGCCCGGCCCCTTCAGAGTCTAGAATTCCCGAAGTCCTAAACTCTAAGCTGCCCTCAAACTTCGTAACACCCCCCCTCAAGCACCAAAACACCGTGAACTGATAGCTTTGACCCTACTACCCTACATCCCAAGCGCAAGAGCCCAGCACCACCAAGAACCGACAAATCTACGGAGGCACCACCCTTGAAATTCACAAAGTTTAGGGGCTTATATAGGGGTTTAGGGTTTTGGGCAAACAGCGCAGAGAAAACACAACGGATCAACTCGGGTAAAACGTCTTTACCAGGATCTACCTGTATCCCCAACCCTACAAAATAGTAGGTTATGACCCCTTACTTAGAGGGTCTAACCTCTAAAACGGTAGGTTTTTGGATCCCCTAAACCCTAAACCCTAAACCTTAAACCCTAAACCCTAAACCCTAAACCTTAAAACGGTAGGTTTTTGGATCCCCAAGTAAAGGTTTGGGGATTTAGGAGCCTCAAACCACCTTCGAGAACCTAACCCGCGCGAGAGAGATCCCGAGGCTCCAATATCCCTTGATTAAGGAATATGGGCTCCTTACAGGGTTCCTTACAAGGATCTATAGCGGTTCTATGAGGGAATCTAGGGATATACCTTAAATCATAGTAGGATCCCTAATATGATTTAAGGAATATTCCTTAAATAAGGGATGTTGGAGTCCCTAAACTCTAAACCCTAAAGAGCCCTTTGCGGAACCCTTATAGATCCTTAAAAGGAACCCTGGTAGATCCCTTATTGAAGGAATATTCCTGAATTACGGGATATAGGAGTCCCCTACACCCTAAACCCTATAGATCCCCTCTGGATCCCTTAAAAGAACCCTAGGCAGATCTCTTTAAAGGAACCCTAGGAGTTTCTGGGAAAGATCTCAAGGGCTCCTGAAGCGCGACGATGGCGAAGAGCCGCCAAGAGCCCGGCTGCCTCAACCTGATGTCGACCGGTACCAGAGACTCCAACATCCCTTAACTAAGGATCTGCCTTCAATTAATCATTTCATTTAAGAAGGAACTCTTGGACTCTCAAAATCCAACCTTTCCAAGGACTCACAAATGGAAATCATACTAAGGAGCCATATACAGGCAGGTTATTTGGGGTCAAGGTACAGTTTGAGTTGTAGAAGGATCCCTAACATGAGCCGAGGTATATTCCATAATTAAGGGATCTTGGAAGATGTGGGCCAGGGGCCTTGATATGGTGTTACAGTTATATTATGTGTTTTGGACGTTTAGTAGGTGTCTGTGTCATTCTCAAAAACGTGTCCAAATGTCAGTGCAGCGCTGAAAAATCAATTCCATGAACTACCTATATGTGGGGGTAAATCAAGCCTGAAACCACATAGAAACCAGAACCCAGCATCTACTCAATAGCGCTATGGCCTATGAAAGGAACCCCGAAGCTTTGTTTACACCCACGAAATTAAAGCCGATTGGTCGCTTTTGGGGCTTGGGGCGTGGGTGCCGTAGGATTTAGTGTAGTTTCTGAACTTGGGCGGCTGTCACAGCTCAATGGATGTTCTGCTAGCATACAAAATTCAGACACTGAGGCAATACTGGTGTAGCGAAACGACAACCTCTAAATTTACAGTCAAACCTGTGCAGCACTCTTAAGAAATACAACATGACTTTAATCAAATATGCCGACGTACACCTACACGTAGTATACTACACTGCGCTGCAATAAAACATATCAACAAATTAGGTAATATAGTAAAGATCAGAATAGTAGAACACAACAAGGTTAGATATCTGTAGCAGGTTGGAGTAAATGAAAACCAAGACAAGTTAAAGCAACCCAAGAGAGCACAGTATAGGACCGTAGACTACAGTTTACTCTAGCATAGTGCGGCAGAGTATAGTTTAGAATGATAAGAACCAATCCGAATTGGCTACGGTACAATCTGTTACTACTACTACTACCACTACTACCACTACCACTACTACTACTACTACTACTACTACTACTAGGGAGCGACCTGGTCGTTTGCCCACCCTTCTTTCCTCCTGTACCTCATTGCCCGCCCAAGTTCGTCTTCCTCGTGGCCATGGTGTCATGCATACATGTAACCGACGTACATACGTACATACATGCATTTGTACATGTATACCTACATACATGCATTCATGCATACGTGCATACATGCATTTCCGCATGTATAACGTCCAGATCAGACCCCATCCATGCCCGCAGAGCATCCATGTGCCAACCATGATAACGTCCAGATCAGACCATATCCATGCCCGCAGAGCATCCATGTGCCAAAAAATGATAACGTCCAGATCAGACCCATCCATGCCCGCAGAGCATCCATGTGCCAACCGTGATAACGTCCAGATCAGACCCCATCCATGCCCGCAGAGCATCCATGGTAGCAACCATGATAACGTTCAGATCAGACCCCATCCATGCCCGCAGAGCATCCATGTGCCAACCATGATAACGTCCAGATCAGACCCCATCCATGCCCGCAGAGCATCCATGTGCCAACCATGAAAACGTCCAGATCAGACCCCATTCATGCCTGCGGAGCATCGATGTGCCAACGCTTGTCAGCTGTGTTCCTGACTGAGAACGTCGGCCTCGAACCCGTCGTGCAGGCTTTCACTTCTTTCCGCGCGGCCTGTCAGGATCGCCTGCCGCCGAAAGACCAATGGTCCCAGACAATTTTTTTGACCGTGGGCTGAAGACACAGCTAAGCGTGTGTGTCAGCGGGCGTGAAAGCGAGCCAAGCACTAATCTTCCAATCTTGTTGCGACTAGTCCCAAAAACACGTAAAACGACAAAGTCCGCGACGAACTTGGAAGGCAGTGCAAAGCGCTTTCTTGAAGGAGAGTTACAGGGCTTCGACAACAGAAAACACTGCCCTGGCCGAGGTTTTCGTGTCCTCACTCTTAAGCCTGCCCTCAGCCTTCCATCTTTGGCAGCACACAAAGCCTGCTCCAAACTTTCCAATTCCGATGTCATTTGCGACACCTTTGCAGACGCCATATCTCTCGTAAATACCGACTAAAGTCAAGCAAACGCAAGAACAACGATGGGCAAACGATGTGCCTTGTGCCTACTACTACTGCTACTACTACTACTACTACTACTACTACTGCTACTGCTACTGCTACTGCTACTGCTACTGCTACTGCTACTGCTACTGCTACTACTACTACTACTACTACTACTACTACTACTACTACTACTACTAGTACTACTACTACTACTACTACTACTACTACTACTACTACTACTACTACTACTACTACTACTACTACTATTAGTATTACTACTAGTATTACTACTAGTATTTCTACTAGTATTACTACTAGTATTACTACTAGTATTACTACTAGTATTACTACTAGTATTACTACTAGTATCACTACTACTACTACTACTACTACTACTACTACTACTACTACTACTACTGCTCCTACTGCTAGTACTTCTACTAGTACTCTTAGTACTAGCAGGAGTATAAAATATTACCCGCAATGTTTTGGGCGGGGGGGGAAAGGTGGGTTTTGGTTTCAGTTCGAGTTTAGTACTAGTACTTTTGCTGCTACTGCTCCTGCTCCTGCTACTGCTACTGCTACTGCTGCTACTACTGCTACTACTTCTGCTACTTGTACTACTGCTACTTGTGTTATTAGCCATCATACTTCTGTGTTATATGTATGTATGTGTGTATGCATACATGTATGCATGTACGTATGTAGGCATCTATGTATGTATGTACGTATGTAGGCATCTATGTATGTATGTATGTATGTATGTATGTATGTATGTGTGTATGCATGTTGTTTCGTTTGATGAGGGCGGGTTGGTTGTACTGGCCTCGGTTTTAGAGATTTAGGGCTTTAAGGTTGCAGGAACCTGCCTATTGGACGAAGGTTCCAGAATGCTGTGATGCCTACACCCAAAGCTGCTAAACCAAACAAACAAATACTTCAACGCCATGACGCCATGTGGTCTTGAGTGCTGTTCCCTCGAAGCGAACCAGAATGCAACTGAAGCCAAAGTCACTAAAGCCCAGGCACCTTAAAAACTCGCAATGCGACGGACTGTAACCACTATAACTTACAACCACTCTGATTGCGTACTTACCCCTTGTCAGCTGCCGTCAGTCAAGTCAATCAAGACATGCCTTACGCACGCATCGGCGCAAACATCCTGCTGCTCCGGCTCGTGCAAATAGCTTGTAAACACAGCCTCAAGGCTCAATGGCAGGGCAAACTGTTACATCTTTCTTGAGACTTCGATTCTGTGCCACATGACTGCAAGATATAACACCAACAACGCGAAGAAGATCGAGTACACGACATCCGGGAGATATTCAGTCACGGAGACTTCACGCAACTGACGACGCACGGCACGACTGTCGCCACCGTGAAATACCGCACCCCAGGTCACGACAGATCCGTCGCCAAGAATGGCAGCAAAGGCTCTGTCAGCGGCCTGAATATGCTGCACATTCTTGAGCTGACCCTGCACCGCTCTGCTGTAGCCACCACATTCAGCACTACCCCATGTCACGACGGATCCATCGCCAAGGATGGCAGCAAATGCGCCAGTGGAGGATTGGATATGCTGCACGTTCTTAAGCTGATCCTGCACAGCACTACTGTCGCCACCGTAACCAGCATGGCCCCAGGTCACCACAGATCCATCATCCAGAATAGCAGCAAAGGCATACGAATTGGCTTGAAGTTGCCGCACATTCTTCAGATGATCCCGTACAGCACTGCTGTCACCACCAGAGTGAGCATCACCCCAGGTCACGACAGATCCATCCGCAAGAACAGCAGCAAAAGAATCCTGTAACTCGCTCTTGCGAGTCCTACGGGTATGAATTTGCAGCACGTTTTCCAACTGATGTTGAACAGCGGTACTGTCACCACCATTGTCAGGATCACCCCAGGTCACGACGTATCCGTCGCCCAGAATTGCGGCAAACGCTCCCTCAGAGGCTTGGATCTGCTTCACATTGTTCAGCTGACACTGCACAGCACTGCTGTCACCACCAAATCCAGCATGACCCCAGGTCACGACAGAGCCATCGCCGAGAATAGCAGCAAAGGCGCGGCCAGCATGGCCTTCGGCGGCTTGGACCTGCCGCACACTCTTCAGCTGATTCTGCACTGCACTACTGTCGCCACCACAGTCAGCATGGCCCCACGTCACGACAGAACCATCACCAAGAATGGCAGCAAAAGCGCGGTAAGTGGCCTGGATCTGCTGCACATTCTTCAGCTGAGCGTTCACAGCACTACTGTCACCACCACAGTCAGCATGGCCCCACGTCACGACAGAACCATCACCAAGAATGGCAGCAAAAGCGCGGTAAGTGGCCTGGATCTGCTGCACATTCTTCAGCTGAGCGTTCACAGCACTACTGTCACCACCACAGTCAGCATGGCCCCACGTCACGACAGAACCATCACCAAGAATGGCAGCAAAAGCGCGGTAAGTGGCCTGGATCTGCTGCACATTCTTCAGCTGAGTCTGCACAGCACTGCTGTCACCACCGTCGCGAGCATCACCCCAGGTCACGACGGAACCGTCACCAAGAATGGCAGCAAAAGCAATGCCATTGGTTTGGATGAGGTGCACATTCTTCAGCAGATCCTGCACAGAACTACTGTCACCACCAAGTTCACATGACCCCCATGTGGCGATGCACCCATCGCCCAGAATGGCAGCGAATGAAACGGCACCTCCACAAACTTGAGTGCGGCTACTGATCAGGGTCAGACGACAATCACCATCCCACAGCCTGGAGTCAATGGAGTCCCTGATCTTTGCAGATGCTTGAAGAACGCGTCCAGATGAGGCCAGCTGCCCTTGAGGGACTCCTAGCGCCGTCTGGGCTCGACGAAGCAATGCTGCCACACGTTCATCCAAGCTGATCTTTACACTGGTCGTCTTGCCACTGAGAAGTCCGACTTCCACGATGATCGACATGTGCCGCGCAAGAAATGGAAATGTGTGAGTGTCAGATATTACGAGACGAGGATGAGCTTTGGGGCTGGCATCTCTAAGTTGAATTTAGATTCCCTTATACCGTACGTAACCCCAAACCCTAAACCCCAAACCCCTAAAACCTATCGCTCTTGAGGTCTCCCTTCGAGTGCGTGGGGTTCGTTTTGTCAAAAGCCTGGGCCACAAGTGGCAAGATCCTCGGGGATAACAGCTTAAGGCGAAGCCCTACACCCGCTACAAAGCCGCTGCTTAGGAGTGCGGGGTTCTTGTCGCAAAAACGTAGCTTCCAACACATGGAGCCTTCCGTGGGCCGCGGAGAGAATTCGCCGCGCAAGACGAGAGTTTAGGGTTTCGGCCATAGATGGATCGTTTAGGGTTCAGGGCTTAGGGCGTAGAGTTTAGGGCTTAGGGGTCATGTAACAAGAGACTTCAAGTTGGTCTTACAGGGCTCTACATTCTCGTTCATGTTTTCCAAAACCTTATACTTGGCGAAACCCCAAGCCCCAGGCTTAAACCCCAAACCCGGGAACCCAAAACCCCATACCCTGCAAGCACTAAACCCCAATCTTAAACCTAGTACCCTAAACCCTATACCCTGCTAATTAACCATAAACGCCAAACTTCGACCCCAAAGCCGAGAAGTGAAGGGCTCTGCCTATCTCTGCCTGTCTAGTATGCAATGGACTGCCCACACTCGGGCAGGGTCATGTCTTCTTCAAACCCCAACCTCCCGCGCCCTGTGTCTAAAACAACCGGCGAGGAGCACAGCCCAATCTTCCACAACACCGGCGTGGGCCTGCTGGGCGGTTCACAGAGTTCCCACTAAACATTGAAGGCACTTAAGACTCCAAACCCTGCAACCCTAAAGTTCTAAAGTCCCGAATCCCTTCAATTAAAAGAACCCTGCAGCGACGTAACAGTTCCTAAACCCAGGCTCCTTGCACAAGCCTAGAGTCTAGTAAACTCGAGCAGATAAAGGAATATGGAAGGTTCTTTTTCATACTTATAATAATCATAGGGCTGAGGGTTTAGGGTTCAAGGTGCTTTGAATAGGGTCCCTAATTTCCGGTTTCCTTTAAAGGGCTCTACAAGCGCTACTACAAGGGGTCGTTAAAGCAGTAACACATGGAATGGCACTATAACTTTAACCTAACAACGAACACTGAGGAATGAGTAACATTACCACGGCTTCTACATTAGGGGCTTACAAGGAGGTTATAAGGGTTCCTTGCAAAGCTTGCTGCATACGTGGTTCTGTACTGTGGATAACATAACGGCGTGGGATTCATGGTTCAAGGGTTGAATCCATGGACCTTAACGTTGGGATCCATAAATACCTACTATATCTACATAGACTCTTCAGGGTCCCTAGAACTCCCTCATAAAGGCCTAAGGGTCCATATTAGGGGCCTATACTACTTCTAACCTCCAAAAAAAAAAGGATGTCCTTAAGGGGGGGTGGTCCAAGGGGGGTAGGTAACCTAGTAATCCCCATTATTCCCCAATACTCCCTAAGCTTCCCTAAGGTTCCCCAAAGCTCCCTAGTACCCTCCCCCCTTGAACCACCCCCCCTTAAGGATCCTATAATCTATCCTTAGAATGGTGGGCAGAGTTTCGTTCTCCAGCTTTTGTGCGTTTAGGCTAGTTGGGTCCCAGCCTTCAACCCTGGACCGGAAACCCTACCTGGATTTTATATAATTTTAAAGAACTTCTATAAATAAGGAAATTATAATATGGAACCCCCTAAGAAGGAAGTCTATAGTTAAGGAGATCATAAGAAGGAACACGAAAAAAGAAGGTTTTGTAGGCCCAGGTAAACCCCGAGGTTCAGCCTTCAAGATTCAAGTTCAAGTCTTCGATCGGGGGACATGTGCCGCCGATGGATGCCTTAGAACCATCTTAGATCTTATCTTTACTTACTTTCTCGATCTTGATTGCACCGTACGTATTGGGGATCCAACTTTAATTGAAGGTATCTTCCGTCATTAAGGGATAATGGAAGACCTGGGTGTTCAGGCGACATGTGACTTGTATCGGTATCTTGATTAGATTCCTGGGCCAAATTACTCCCAGCGAAGCAGGCCGCTATTGGTTTGATACAAGCATAGAGGGGCCGTGGCAAATCAATTAGGGCTTTGGAGTATCAAAAACACTGCAACTATGCTAACTAAGCAGCCCCGGTTAAGAATTGATCAGGGTTTGGTGATATGGTATAAGCAGGTTGAGTGGCGTTGTGTTATAATTAAGGAACCCGAAAGGATAGAATTGGTAACTCTTCAGCGTTTCTAGAGCTACCTGACCCCTGGTTTCGGGTTGGGTGAAGGTTCAGTTCAGGGGTAGTTTAGGGTTCGTTTGGAGTTCTTCCAGGGTTTAGGATTCGCTCAGGGTTCAGGGATCAGCGTCCATGTAGTTCCCAGTTCGTGCAGGACTTGGAAACCTCCACGGTAAACCATTGAAACCATTACCATTACCCCTACAGAAGGCTACGAGATAGCGGGAAAGAAATGAATTCTGAGAGGCTCCACCTCACGCTGTAGAGCCGGTGCAGTCTCGGGGAGCGCCCAGACGAAGAAGAAAAGCAGCACAAACAGCACAGAGACGCACCGCAAAGGGGCGATCCTGCAAGCAGGCTCTAATGCAACCCCAAATAACCTGCCTTTATACAGACACATGTAAAGAATTCCTGATACGGAACCTTAAGAGCAAGTAGGTTTTGTGGATCCAGGGGCCGCTTGCAGGAGTCTAGGATTCTCGGGCTCGAGGCTCTGGGGGCTCTGGGGCTGCTTTCTGGGGGCTTCTAAAAAGGAGCTTTTGGTAGTTTAAAACCCTAAACCCCTAAACTCTAAACCCTAAACCCTGAATCCTACACCCTAAACCCCAAGCCCTAAATCCTAAACCCTAAATCCTAATGGTGCGAGGGTTGGGTTTGGTACTCGAGGGGGCGAGGACACAGCTCGAAGAAGTATTCACCTGGATGCATGAAGTTTATATGTTAAATGGGAAAAGGAGGGACCCTTAATGGGGACCCCTGCCCTATACTGGGGCTATATAATGGGTATATAACAGTTATATTAAGGGTATATACCTAGGGGTCCTTATTAAGGGTCCCTCCTTTGACCCTTGGAATATGCACAGAGACACAGAGATCTCACCTTACCCAAGCCGTCATGTGCCTTGGGAGCCCTTGCCATATCCAAATCGAGCCTGTCCCAGTGCGTGATCTCGAACTGATCCACCAGAACCATTGAAATGCAAATGCCACGTGTCAAAAGGTAGGTTGTGTAGGGTCTCGCTCTTTCAGAGGTGTAACTGCTGAAGCCGGACGAGTACGTGTTAACATCCTAGGTTTCATAGTAGCCCTTTAATAATGTAAGGAGACTTCAAACAAGAAACGGCAAACAGGTACTACTGTTGAACCTAGCATCTTATGAGCAATCGTACTGGTACGTTTGCGCGCCGCTTGGAACCAAAGATAGCTCTGTATCGAAATCCAGCTCGCATATTCTCTGTTTCTTTCTGTATCTCTTGCTATCTACCTATCGAGCTACCCGTCTACATGTCTACCCGCCTAAGAAATGTAGGGATGTAAACACACAAACAGTAGCTTTCATACATGTAAAACCTCATGCACCCCAGTGGCTCTAAAGCACCACCTCCTAGAACCCATGAGAAGCCTTAGATACCCGATTCTATACATAAGCACAATGATTCTCCGCTAGGAGTTTGAATCTCTCTCTCTCTCTCTCTCTCTCTCTCTCTCTCTCTCTCGCTAGATGTATGTACACATGTTGACACATGCGTGCAGACATCTGTACATACATACGCACATACTATGCATCCTTACAGGTATATACATTCTACATGTGTAAAATGTGCATACATACACGTGTTCGTACGTCTGTATGTATATGTGACTTGTAGGCTACTATTCCTGAACCTCGCCATAGTGAAGCTGAAAATGAAGCCCAGGGTCACGCCGAGGGAGTCGGCCAGCCAGCCGCCGACAAGAGGGCCCGTAAGATAGCCAGAGCAAGAGAACAGAGTCCTCGCTTAGGGTTGAGGATTTTGAGGTCCTGTACTTTCTGGGCTTGTACCGTATCGCCCGTGCTATCGGATTGGTAATAAAATGCGTAAACCCTAGACCCTAAAACATCTATAAGGAACTCTATACCCAAAGGGTCCAAGTAACAGTATAGTATATATTTGTGGGGCCGAAACATCTACTAAGAGCCTACTATAATGCCACATGGACCCTTTGGGATGAAGGGTGTATAGACCCCTTTCAGGAACTTCATAAACCTTATACCCTAATACCCCGAAACACTCTAAGGTGTGGGGCGGATGTGGTAAAAGGCTTCTAAGATTCTAAGGATTAGGATTAAGGTGTGTAGGCAGCGGTTACCAGTACCTGCAACCCAAAACCCTACCACATAGTAAGCAGGTTATATATTATAATGGATAATCTATTCTAGGATTCTGGGCTGTTCCCCCCCTGCCGCGGTATGCTCCTGGATCCCCAGGCAGACCCTATATCACAGCCGTGACTCATCAATGGGTAGTATTCATGTGGTATTCCAAGTCGAGCCCCCAAATCCTAAACCCTAAAACCCGAAGCCTTAATCCCTAAATCCTAAGCCCTGAACCGCCTAAACCCAGATTTCTACCTTCTGGCGGACCCCCGGTTTGATGTATGAAACCTGTGCCTGCCCTGGAGGATCAAGGGACTTAGTAAGAAAGGTTTAGGGCTCTATAGGGATCTATAGTAGGGTTCCTTACCCTGGGGCTCAAAATAGCCCAACAGCCTTACATATTATGGTCTTTGTTCTCAAAAGCCTTAATATATGAGTCCTAGAGCCCGAAAATGTCATCCCGGACCCCCAACTACCCGCTATTCTGCCCCAAATACCCACTATTAAGGACCATAAGGGCTCCATGAAAGTGCCATTGGGTGTTCCTTAAGGGAAAAATCCTAAACACTATAGTAGACCCCACAAAGTTGGAAATCGGGTTAAGGCCAAATTGTGCCGAGATTCCCTATACATTACTCTTACGGATTGAGGCTATGGGGTTTCCAACTTTTGGGCTTCTACTGTAACCCCTATTCCCAAAGGCTCCATGTACCTTAATAGAATATACTTAGGCCTGAAAGGGGTCGTTATATGGGTACTTTGAGGCCTAGGTATATACTATATGGGCACATGGAGCCTTAGGGATTGTGAGGGATCTGTAGCGGTTTCCCGAAGATCCCCGTGCGCTAGCAAGGGTCGGGCACAAAGAACCCAGATCTCCAATATCCCTTAATTGCCCTAAGGGTCCAGGTCTTACCCTAGGCATCTAAGGACTCATATACTAAGGCTTTTGGGCCCAAAAACCATATTATGTAAGGCTTTTGGGCCATTTTGATGCCTAGGGTTAGGAGGGTCCGGAATGTAGTAGGGAGAGTCCTTGATTCCCTTTGGGGTGTCGGCAATCCTAGATTCTGAGGTTCCTCAAACTGTTAGGACCCTTAGGGTAAGGAATATACCTAGGGGTTCCTCAAAGGGGTCCTTCAAGGGATCCACAAGGGTTCGATAAACAAAATTAATGAATATATTATAATTTAAAATAAATTATAGTAGTGCCCCAAATACGACAAAACTTACTTTCAAACCCTACAGCCCCAAATCTTAACACCCCCAGCCTCTAAAGACCTAAACCCCAAACCCCTAAAGCCTAAACCATAAACCCTACACCCTCAACCTCGATTGCAGAAAGGCTCAGAAGCGCCATGCTGGACTGCCGAGACTCCTTCAGCCATGCTGGACTTTGAAAGTCAGGGTTTTTAGGGTTTAGGTGGTTTGGTTTTCTTTTAGGGTTTCGGGTTTAGGGATGATTTACGTATGGGTTTGGGGGGTTAGGGTTTAGGGTTTAATTGTGGTTTAATTACGGCTTAGGGTTTAGGGGTTAGGGGTGTAGGGATTTGAGGTTTAGGGTTTAGGCTTTCGGGCACGCCAGCATCCGCTCCGTTGATGCCTTCTTTGTCAGAGCCCAGAGTCGAAGTTGAAGTATACTTGGAGGTTCACGGGGACTTAGTAAGTGCTTTAGGGGCTTCTTAAAAGGCTCCTTAAGGGGATCTATTGGTTCCTTAAAGGGATCTATAGGGTTTAGGGTCTACTTGGAGGTTCACGGGGACTTAGTAAGTACGGTTATAAGTACCCTAATTGGTATTATAAGGAGATATAAGTGTAGCTACTTGAATTATAACCCTAGATTACTAAGTCCCATGAGCCTCTAAATACGCAAACTGCATAACCCCAAAGCTCTAAGGGCTTATATCCCTGACTGGCCCAAAGCCCAAGGAAATACAAGTTGAAACTTTCAGAATCGACTGTCTTATAAGAACCCCAAAAGTTGAAAAGTTGAGTTGACAGCCAATAAGTATCTTAAGGCTTCTGGGCCCCAAGACCATATTATAAAAGGCTTTTCCCGGGCTATTTTGAGCCTTAGGGTAAGGGTGCATGGGCCTTATAGGGTAAGAGCTTAGCATCTGGGTTTCCGATAGAAACAACTGGAAGCCAGTACTTAAGGGAGCAGATGACCATACTTATGAGCTTCCAAGGCGTCGCCAACGGGCCTCAACGGACGGTTTAGGGTTTAGGGTTCAGGGGTTTAGGGTTTAGGGGTTTAGGGGTTAGGGTTTAGGGGTATAAGCTTCATGCAGTGCTTGAGAGCTTGAAGGGAGAAAACTGAAGAGTTAGCCATAGAAGATTGAAATATCCGAGAAGCCGTAGCCGTAGCCAGGAAAGGAACATAGGTTTAGGAGTCTGAAGGACTTCTACGCGTGACGGTGTGGGATCAAGACTCCTAGGCGATCCTATACTCTTATTGAACCCTGCCAAAATCAGTGTCCAGGAAATACAGCCCTGAGGCTCACAACGTCCAGGTCATGCAAACCTGAATCCTAAAGTGTACTTCCTGAAGCCCAAACTACAATCCCTCGTCGTAATGCTCTACCTGTGGATATAAAAACCTACTGTTTTGGGGAGTTAGACCTTCCTTAATCGAAACCTGCCTGTTTGTGGGGTTTAAGGATACAGGTAAACCCTGAACCCCCTAAACCCTAGACCCTAGATTCCTAACACTTTAAAATCCTGTTTAGGGCTTCTATACGGGATCCTTTAAGGGTTTACAGCTTAGGGCTTCTATAGGGTCTAGAACAGCTCCTTTAAAAGGATCTATAAGGGACCCCCAAATGTCCTGGTCATACATGTCCCCGATCATGGCTCTCGCCATCGTCAGGGTCTGCTTTGTCAGCCCGGCGACCACGCGACCGGCGAGCACTAGGAGAGTCGCCTCTACAGTGGATCGGGTTTCGGGCCTTCAAGGGTTTAGGGGTTTAGGGTTTAGGGCCTTCAGGGGTTTAGGGATTTAGGGCTTAGGGGTTTAAGGTTTTAGGGGTTTAGGGGTTTAGGGTAAATTTAAGCACACGCCAATCACCATCCTTTGTTCGAGGGAGGCTGGGCGAGCAAATCTTCGAAAGTACGGGTCCTCAGATCTTCCAACATCCCTGAATTCAGCAACATACCCTACTTGGAGGTTCATGGGACTTAGTAAGTACAGATATAAGCACCCCAATTGGGATTATGAGTACATACAAGTATAGTTACCTGACACCTGAATTACAACCCTAGTTACTAAATCCCATGAACCTCTAAGTACCCTAGATCTATAAGGGTTTCGAAGGCGTCTATGAGCGTGGTACTCTAAATCAGGGTTGAGGGTTTCGGGCTAGCTTCGATCCCAATAGACCCTGAACCCTACCTAGAGTAACCTGGGTACTGTTTTTTTTGCACATGACTTGTTGTGTATATGATTTCGCACACGATCGTATGAAAACGCACATTCCAAGACACTATTGGTAAAAAAGATCCATGACTCATCTTGTCAGGCTCAATCCAGCATTTGTTCGGGGTTGAACTACTTCATTACAAAGATGAAATCTGATATTGGCGTGCATCTCGGTATCGAAGTTCCACACTGCTTCTGAAGCTGTCACGTTCCATTTCTAGGGGATCTGAGGGGAAGACTGGGTGTTATGCCGTCAAGGTTCAATCTACGAGTTCGATCTCCCACAACTTCAGCTCAACCTGTGCAGACCAAAGCCCACAACAATAAATATTATCAAACCAACTAGATAACCGAGAATCTTTCCCCCGCCCAAAACATGCCGATCCCTGGCTCTTCTTGCAGCCTGCCGAGTCCCAGCTGCATCTCGCCAGCAGAGGATGCATTCGGAAGATCTTTTGGAGCTTTGTTCTAGTATCCCCTATTGATCATTCTCGTTCATAACAAAATGCATGCGCACAAGGTAACGATCGATCGTCCTGGCATTTGTTACACCAGGGTGCACATGTCTCGAAATTTGGCTAATTTTGCCAATGAAATCCTCGTCCGCCTCACACGAGGCGACGCTCGGTGATAGAAGGTGCTCACGAGTGGGATCCCGTAGCTGTCGCTTAGCGTCGACATAGAAATGGTGCCAGTAGTGGAAAGATGGGACCAAGGAGTATCGGGCCCTTGCTTCTGTGTGGCACTGCATTGCCAATTGAGAATATGCTTCTGCAAACTGAAGCACTGCATCTTTCACTTGCTTCCCGTAGTCTCTCGTGAGCCAAAGGCCCCGGTTGTGTATGATCCGAAAAAACTGTGCAGCCGCTTTCGAGGCTGCAGAGATGTTCCTGAAAAACCCGGCATGGGAAACATGTAGTGGGTTGTCGATCATATTTCCACTGCTTCGAGCACCACCAAGACGAGGACCATGGAGCATCAAGAAGCCGAGCCACCTCGTCAACAGCATGACATCACTTCCCTTTGGTCGCATGTAAGGGAAGGCACTTGTACGTGGGTAGTGTAGGTTCGTGCGAGTGAAGTGTTTGAGATGAGGCACACCTCCACCTCTGAAGTCATGCCTGACGTAGTGGGCGAAATCCTCATATGCTCTCTCCATGACATCGTCGAAGTTGTTGTTGTCGGTGTTCCAATACCCAAGCTCGGCAATCAAGACAATGGAGGAGGCACAGTAGTAGCCCCCCAAGGCTTGTTTGTAGACATGGAAGGGATCTCGTAGATACAAGGCTTCTGGCGCATTGGGATCCCCGGGAACAAGTGAAAGCGGGCTTGGCGTGGTCCAAGGTCTTTGGGTGAAGATTGTCGCTTCGTAGGTCGGGTCGGGTCGACAATCCTCGAAGGGGATATTGGGTGCTCCAGCTAGGCATTCAGGACAAAGGGGCTTTCCGAGGTTTTGGAAATTCCTGCTCAGGTTGCCGGCCTTAGCGATCGCTGGTGCATCTCCTTTGACAGCCACTAGACATGCAAAGTAGCGGCTGCCATCTTGCAATGTAAACCCATCCTCCAACAGCGAGGTGGCTTCCTCGCGGATCTTATCCAGCATGGCGTCGTACACGTTTTTGTTCCGCTTAGTGTAGGAAGCTTTTGGCAAGATCGTGTACAGCATGCGTGTCTTGTAGGTGGATCCTCGAGCATTATGAAACTGGTTTCGCAGCATGATATCCATAATCTCAGCATGACTAAGCCCATCCGCCCATCGAAAGTTCAGCTCTTGCTCGAAGTTGGGTCTCGTCTCAGCACCGAAAAGGGTCTGTGCATGGACCACCAGCACAGCAGACTTCCTCAGCCCCCGACCCTCGTCTAGGTGAAGTGCGAAAGGGATAACTTTGTCTAGCCTTCCTCTATGCAGTTCGTACACAGCGTGGCCCGGTCGTTCTTTTTCAAAAGCTTCCCAAAAGCCTCGCAAGCAAACCTTGGCGAACTGGTCATCAGGAGCAAACCCTCCCAAAAGTAGACCTCCTTGACGAACATTCATCAAATAACGGAGCCAGGTTGTCAGCTTGATGTAATGAACCGTAACAACATTGGCAACGAAGGTGTTCACAGCCAGGGGAAGCACCAGATCTACATCTCTTAGCACTCTCAATAAGTCTCGCTCCGAGGTATTCATGTTTGGGCTGGCCGCGAAGCGCTTCAGCGGCTCTGGATGGAGGTGCTCTGGTAGATCATCAAGGCAAGCTGTAGCTTGCCGCCGCAACTCGGTGGCTGGGGCCTGGGAGGGATCCGGAACACTGTTATAGGCTAGCATTGTGGGATATAGTATCTACTTAGCGCAGGAAAGGTGATTTGGAGAAGCACCCCAACTGTCTTTTATATACATAGTGGCATAGAGGAGTTCTCAAGTCTCGGGAAAGGGTTTAAGTTTCACAAACGAGGATCATTGATTTCATTTGTTCAAAGGGGACAAGGAGGGACCCTTAATGGGGACCCCTACCCTATAATGGGCGATAGAATGGGTATATAATAGCTATATTAAGGGTATATTACCTAGGGGTCCTTCTTAAGGGTCCCTCCTTTTCCCCTTTGATTTGTGTTTTAAGCATTTCACTGAGTGCTTCGTGGATGTGGGTCGATGATCGGTCTCTGCGTTACAACATGTTCATCCTGGAATACATGGGAGGCTTCTCCTCACTTTGACATTTGGTCTCGGGGATAGTCTGGAACACTTTCTGACAGTTGAAAGTTTGTTTATCGAGGGACTACTCTTCGAAGCCGGGGATATCCATGGCTAACGGACTAGGCTATTTAATCTCCTAGTTCGTCTGAGGACAAAACAAACATATTATTCTAATATCCCAAAATTTCGAAGGCTATCTATATATATACTTGGTCAAACATAAAGGACCCCGGGATTGCTGGACCTCGCTGGTTGTACACTCGGCACGTTAAAGTTTTGCATATCGAACATTGATACATAGAGGATTGCAGAGTCCAGGTTGGGCTGATGGTCCCCTAGATTAGCAAACAGATTCTTGTAAGCACCACGCTCCACTGGCGAGTGCTTTCGCCATGCTCTTCAGCACGGCACCCACTCGAGGGCGGTTGTTTTCACCTGGCACAAAGCACCAGCACGATAGCAGGGGCCCCGAAGCAGTGCACGAACAGAGTCTGCAAGAGTGGCATGTGGGCCCTTGTTTTCATCTTAGCCCCGCTCGACATGCAGCAGCGCTGAACGTGAAAGTGCAGATATCATGCTTCAGAAGCTGACGAAGACTCACTGACGGTTTGCACGAAAACCAAGGCATGTCGCATCCAGAGCAATCACGGCAATTACTTCAAGTATGACTAAACTCGTCTTTCCAGCCCCAGTACAACATCAGAGCTATGGATACAGGCTACAAAACCCTTAGGGATGGACAGCTGAAGCGATCGAACTGGGCATTTGCTTACCTCCTGCGCCTTGAGCTGCCCTTAACAGACTCCTTGGCAGGTGACTCGCCTTTGCCAGCCTGCTGTGGCGAGGAGCCTTTGGCACCCTTGCCCTTACCCCGACCCTTGGTTTTGGGCTGTGCTTGTGCTTTTGGCACAGGCACCGAGCGGCAACGCACTTCCAGGGTCACGGTCTCCTGGGTCCTTAGTGTTTTGGAAAATACAAAGGCAGAGCACATTTCGGAGAATACATGCAATTTCAATATTTTACGAGTCCTACACTTATTCTCAGCGAAGCTCACATTGGCAGCATCCTTGTAGGCTGCACGAAGCTGCTCCTCATGCCTGAGATACAGGCACAAAAACGACGGCACAAGTACAAATAACTAGGAGCCCCACACGACATTTGCAACATTGTCAAGCCACGTAGGTTCGTAGCCCTCCACAGCACCACTGGAGAAAATTGAACGGATATCGTCCAGGGCTTTCTCCACTCTCGTCATCAACGTGTCACACTTCGTCACGATCCTGAGAACTCGAACAAGCAAACGAAGTCCGAAACATAACCACGTGCATTGACCGTGTTGAGCTGAGTCGCTGCGTGTGGCAGCTGGTCAGCAGCTTCGGATCGATGTTGGAGTACTTGTCCTTGATTTCCTGGGTTTTACAAGATGCCTACTGTTGGGGGCGAGGTTCTTAACATGTACTGATTGGAACGATCTGAAATAACTAAGCTTCGGCGATTTTGTTCATCCTCTTAGCAAGAGCATCCATGTACTTTGTAATCACGCTCGAGGGCTGGGCATCTTTCATGACCGCGGGCAGGAGTGGCACCTGCTGCTTGCCCGGAGCCGGCGTCGGTGGATTGGTGCCGCTGCTGGTGCCACTCAATTCCATTCCTGTGGACTTGGTTGGCAACAGGAGGATTAGCTACTTTAAAGCGGGGTTATAGTAGTTTCTGGCGATGCAAAATCCTAGATGGTGTGCCTCGTGCGGCTTGGTTGAGGTCGGCTTCGATAGGCGGGGCATCCAGGAAGGAGGCAGCATCAGTCGTAGTTTCATACTCACCTTCTTCGTTGGTCTCACGAGACCTCTCCTTCTCCCAATCCATCTCGAGATCCTCTTCATACCAGTACTTTGTCAGCTTCTGGTACTTGTCATACCTTACACATGGAGCTCAGTTCGGTCACTTGAAACCCCGTATCAACACACGAGGTTGTCTTGTCTGGCATTATATTGCGAGACGTGTTGTGATAAATCAGTATATATATATATATACATATAGATAGATGCACACACATACACAGGCATGCATGCATATATACATATATACAGTCAGACATATACATACATACATACATATACATATACATATACATATACATATACATATACATATACATATACATATACATATACATATACATATACATATACATACATACATACATACATACATACATACATACATACATACATGTGTGGAATGAATACATGCAATTAAGTGCTTCAGTTGCACCTATTAGCAATGAATCACACATACATACACACACACACGTACACACATACATGCATGCATAAAGGTGCTGACATACTACATGTGTGTCCACCATTGTACACTTGCTGATAACAGAAGATACATGTCCATATGCAGTGTTGGACTTCCACCAGTAGTTGGGGTTGTAGGAGCTAGGTCATCCTTGGTTTTCGGCGCCACGGATTACGGTAGGAGGGCTACATGGGGGTTATAAACCAGTGTAGCTCAGTTGCGTTGTGTAGCCGGGTCGGGCCTCACAGAACTCCTTCACAGCTTTGATCCGTGCCCTGAGCTGCCCCAAGAACAGGGGAAAGATAGCCAAGACCAACGACCAAGAAAGCAAACAGTGCACAACTAAACAAAGGCCAGTCTCTCCTTCAGCTTCAGAGTGTCTCGCATCTTATCCTCGGAGCACCACTGGGCCTTGACCCGATACTTCACAGCCTCCCGCTGCTTCAGGAGAACCTTGACACTCTTGATGAAGACTTCCTGACATGCTACTCAGGTAAAGATGCTGACTGCAAGCGCTGGCGCAGAAGCTGCTGGTCCTTGTCCAGGTTGGCATCCTTAAGGCGACGTCGGAGCTCAGCCCGGTCCTCGCCCCCCTTCATCCATAAGTCATGGATCTCTTTCGGAACATTCAGTGACCTTAGATGATTGGGCACAATCCATATAAGCTGTGAAATCAGTTCACTGCCATGCACTGTTCGAAGATTCGGACGACGCTGTTGAGGGACCCGTTTTTCTTTCTCTCGCACAAGCGCTGCAGACGCTTGCGCAGGGCGTCGTCTGCCTTCTCATCGTCCTGAGCCTGCCATTGCATCTCGGCGGCAGACTTCAGCTGCTCTTGCAGGTTGCGGTTCTCGACATCTTTGGCGTCCATAGCAATTTGCATTCGTTCAATCATGTGCCGCAACTCCTCGACGTCTGCAGCACTGCTGTCACCAGGCTCCCCGGTGCCGCCAGACCCAGGGGACTGAGCCTGCAGTGTCGAAGGGTTGGTTCGATTCGGTAACATAGTTTCAGGGAGGCTTTGCTGGGTTTTGCTGCTAAGAAGCGAACAAGTTCTTCTTCACTTGCGGTGTGTCAATCTTCGCAGGGCTGGGGCTGGGGACTGGCTGATCGACCTGGGTCTCCTGAACGGTCTCCAAGCCCAAAGCCTGCTTCTTGTTCACCTTCATGGGGGTTGTTTCTGACTGCTTCGCACCAGGAGGGATCATCGCCGTGGTCCCCGGAGACGGGGCTTCTGGGCTTCTCTGCATGCGGCGCCTCTTGCGGAGCTCCTGCGACTCACTTGCACCAATTTATTTAAGGGATGCCCGGCAGCAGTCCTCGAGTTGCATCTCCATGGCGGCCAGCTCCTGATCTTCGTCTGGGCACTCGACCTTAACCTGCTGACGATTTATAGCATCAATTCCGGCTTGGAGGGTGCTCGTGCTCCACGCTTGGCTGAGAAGCTTCTCAGGCGCGGCCTTCTGATTTGCTTCAGCAGCCATCGTGGAGAAGGTGTTGGGGCTGAGTTTTGAGAATCTCGAGAACAAAAACCCTGCAAAGGAAAGATAAGTCAGATTGCAGTCATATACACTGATCAAGCAACGTGTTCACATACGATCCACAATCCAAGCTGATCCAACTACTTTTGCTTCAGGAGCCCACGTGTGCAGGTTCACACGGTCAAACTCGTACACATCGAATTGAGAGCTCTCTGTGCACATGTGTGTGGCAGTTGTCCAAAACTGGGTCCCATTTCTGGCGTGGATATTATTAACTAACGCAACATAACTAGATTAGAGTAGACAGAGGAGTGGAGTCGCGATTTGCTGCAAAGGACGAGCATCTATGCTGCTCGTTGGTAGTCTGGACCCAAACCCTGTGCACACCGCTAAATCTAAAGGTTTTGCGCGAATTGGCTGGGCCGGGTTTGGTTGGTTGGGGGGGGGTTGGGTGGTTGGGGCGGACAGGGCCCAGACGGGGCGGACGGGGCGGACGGGGCCGGATCAGGCCGGACGGGGCGGACGGTTGCAAAAAAAGGGTCACGCTATGTAAATTCGCACATGAGCAGCGGACGGGTCCGGGCCGGACGCTGAAAGACGCACCTCGGACGCGAGAAGCCGCCCCTCGGACGGGGCACCCCCCAGCCTATAAGTAGAAAACGCACATGACTTTAGGAAAACGCACATGAACCCTTGAACTAGCCACACACAGGCACATGGGTCGGTAAAACGGGTAGCCACCTTTCGGGAATACGGAGGCACGTGGATCCTCGAAGATAGATCAGCAACTCAGCCATAGCAGCATCGTCCCAGACATCGCCCCAGGCTAGCCCAGCATACATGTCTCGGAGGTCGGTCCGAAGGTCAACCTGGTCAACTTAGTTCGGGAAGCCTGAACCCCTGATTGCTCTAAGGTGGGCAAACATTCACCATGGAGCCTCCGGCGCTGGATCCCTGCCATCACTGCGAGCCTCCTGCTGAATCTCGAGGCACCGAAGAGCAAAGCGCATAGGATAAATCCTGAGCCGAAGGAGCTAATGTAGATACTGCGTAGTTTTCGCGGTATACACTGCTCTACATAAGTCGATATTTGCTACCGAAGAACTGGGTGTCCTTGAGCTCCTTGGATCCTTGATACGAGGCTTTTCCATTAGTCTTGCGAACCCCTCTGAGCATCGTCTTCTTCTCACACTTCAGGTCTGCGAGCTTCATGGCTGGATGTTGCAGCAGAATAATCTTTGGAGAATTAGCCACAACCAGGGTTGGTTTCGGATTGGGATGGCCAAAGAATTTCATGTAGAACTTCTGCTTGAATACCTCAGGCAGAAGACACAGGGTCTGCAACAAGTCTGTACATTGACTGTACATATCCCACTTTCCGAAACAACGCTGCAAAGAATCTCTCATATTCATGCTGTCGAGGTGATGCACGAACCAGCGGAATCTATCTGACTCAAAAAGCAGCGAGGAGTTGGGCTGTTCCACGAGCCAGATGCCACACTTGGCTTCGATCAAGAGCAGTAGGAGGATCGTCCTGAGCCAAAATCTCCCCTCTCCTCCCCCCTCTCTCCTTGCCCCACTCTTTCCCTATCCGTCTCTCTCTCTCTCTCTCTCTCTCTCTCTCTCTCTCTCTCTCTCTCTCTCTCTCTCTCTCTCTCTCTCTCTCTCTCTCTCTCTCTCTCTCTCTCTCTCTCTCTCTCTCCCTTTTATGTCCTGTTGTGCCCCTCTATCTCTATCTTCCTTTGCCAACATAATCACACTTGCTCTTTGAGCTCTTTTTCGTTTCAACATAAGCGCACTTGCTTCTTGGGCTCTTTGGGATCGTTACGGTTCCAACAAAATCACACTGCTCACTGGGATCTTTGGGCTCGTTTTCGTGCCCACATAACCGCATGATATCTCTCTCTCTCTCTCTCTCTCTTTCTCCCTGGCTCTCTTTTGCTTGAATCAGAACAATGCTGACAATTTCGCATTGGTTGCATTATGTAAGTGACACCGGTCCTGCAGCTGATGAGATTGGCCACTCGCACACTACGATGGCCGGTGTAGCCCATCGGATTCAGAAAGCTCCTATAGGTAGCTCCTCGTGAAATTGACACCCATGAGGAGCAGCAAACTCCAAGCATGCATAGCAGCAGGCCATACTTGCCCTGTAAAGCCGCCATCAATGCCAACCTAAGCTACATCAGTTCTTTTAGAGCGGGAGCGCATGTTCACCCATGCACAGACTCTCTCACACACACACACACACACTCGTGCTGTTGAATTGTTTGAGAAAAACACACTTATGCACTGAAATACACACAGAAGAACACTTACACAAGTAGTTGCAGGCACACACACACACACGCACAGAGACACATGTGCACCCGAACAAACCAAGGCCAGCCGTGAAACCCAAACCCTGCTGTGGATGTCATATCGAAGACTCTCTGGTTTTCGTGATATAGGATATCGAGAGCCGCAGCATTCAGGCCGGCTTTCCGGGCTGCCTTCGCGATCCTGGCCTTCCCGCCGAAATACTCGACGACATCGTACTTCTCAGGCAGGCTGTGGCTCCATATCAAAAGCAAGACTGCCGTGATCAGCACCTGGATCGGATTAGGAGTGCATGGGCTGACAGGGTTTAGGATTCAGGGCACCGGGTTATTTTCAATAAGAAACAATGCAGTACCTCTGCAATGCCAGAAAGTGGGTTTGCTGGAGTTGAAACGTCAGGCCCCGTCCTAAATGCATGATCTGGCAGCGGCACGCCTTCGGGCACTGCAATGCGAACATTCTCCGAACGACGATTTCGAGGTGGGGCGGTACATCCATTGCATCCGATTGTTTACAGAAAGACAGTATGTGCACAGACTCCAATGTACCTAGCACGTATATATATATATATATATATATGTATATATGTACAATTGTGTACGGAGACCTATTGATGAAAGTATCCTCATATACACATGCATACATACATATACATACATGCATATATACGTGCATAGATACATACACATATATACATGAATGAAGCTACATATGCGTATGCATACATAGTGTAGACATATGTAACACACAACATATAAAACCTCGTACACACACGTTCAGCATAGCTCAAAAGACCTGCAACTGTACATTAACGTGAGCCAGAAAGGGCTGGGTAACCAAGGCACCTTGAATCCCCAGATGCTGCACAAGGGTGCATTGCATGACTCAGCTGTGTGCATGCATGCAGACATGATTGGCTGATATACATAGGCAGATATGCATCAGACAGCCGATGCCATGCCCTGCTTGCAAGACATGTTGGAGAGACGTGGCCCGAGGTTGTTGTCCACCAACAAACCATGTCTGGCATAGAAGCCCAGTCCCGCACGTAGGGCCTGGGGCTCATGTTCCAGACAGAAGAGGGAGAGGGAGAGGGAGAGGGAGAGGGAGAGGGAGAGAGAAAGAGAGAGAGAGAGAGAGAGAGAGAGAGAGAGAGAGAGAGAGAGAGAGAGAGAGAGAGAGAGAGAGAGAGAGAGAGAGAGAGGGAGAGGGAGAGGGAGAGGGAGAGAGAAAGGAGAGAGAAAGAGAGAGAGAGAGAGAGAGAGAGAGAGAGAGAGAGAGAGAGAGAGAGAGAGAGAGAGAGAGAGAGAGAGAGGGGGAGGGAGGGTGCAATGACATAGGCTTGCATGTGATGCAGTCTGAAGCAGATTGATTTTTTTCTCGCTCATTTCAGGATACCCCGAAACAGTGGCCAGAAGCAGGCAGCTCACCCCGTAAAGAACCGCGCTGGTTCAAAATTTGAAGATCAATGCCCTTAGCATCGACGAATAACTTTGTGCTCCGGCTTCACCCACCATGCTCCATGATGGTCTGGAGGCTCATCTTGGCCTCATCCGCTGCAGCCGTGAACCTCTCGTGACTGACATCGCCTGCCACTTCATCCAGGATCTGGGCCTTGGCTGCCGGATGCTACTGACCGTATAGCGCTGCCCGAAACTAGTTGAAGCAAACACAAGTTCCAATGGTTGTAGGCAAGCCACAACCGGGTATACCACTGGAAGGATCTGTGCCATGGTAGCTCCACGTTGGGCAAGGTAGAACACCTGATCATGTGCAAGGAGAAAAGCACCTAGTTTTTGTGCCACAAATATCAACAAGCGCTTCAATAGCTTAATATGAAGACTGAAGCCCAGGCAGATTTGCCGGTCGTGCGCAGCTTCAATCCACAGGCGGGCCGGGTCCAGTACACGTCCAGGTAGCCTTGCTCAAAGTCGTTGCGGACGGCGCATCGTGCTGCTGGGCGCTTGAGTACCGGCATCGGTTTGTCCTCGTCATCCGATTGGTCACGCTTCTTTGCGGACCCCTTGGCCTTCGCCGTTCCCTTTGCCTTGGCTTTGGGTCCCGACTTTGCCTTTCCCTTGGCCTTCGCTGTCGGCGCCGTTTTCGCTTTCGCTCCTGCTTTCGCCTTCGCTTTCGCTGTGGTTGCTGCTTTCGCTGGCTTGGTGTTGGGCGGCTTCGCTTCTGGCTCGGAGTGGTCGTCGTCACCCTCACCGTCAACCTCACCATCATCGCGATCCTCTTGCTTGCGGCCGCGGCCACCGCGGCCACGGCCACCCCGGCCACGGCCACCCCGGCCGCGACCCCCTTTTGGAGCCTTGGGTCCCCGGTGGCTGTCGTCCTTCTCCCTTTCGGCCTCCATACTCTCCATTTGCTCCCTCCTTGTCAAGAACGGAACATCCTTGGCAGACTCATCAACAGTCCCTGCCTTCGGAAGCTCACTGAAGCCCTTGTAATCCCCATTGGCTAGCGATGGAACCGCAGCCTGGCCCTTCTCATCCCCACTCTCATCCGAAATGTCCATGCGTGCAACAACCTGGTTCTGCACAGTCGTGGGAAGCTCTTGCAGACACTCCTTGGCATTCTGCCGAAGCACAGGGGCAGGCGGCCGCACCTAAGCTTTGGCACATTCGGGTGTGCATTCGGTATGCTAAGGACTTTAACAAGACTCAGAAAAAAGCATCGGCTGCCTGGGCAGGCTCCTGCACGGCCTCTGCTGACGTCGAATGCCCTGCCCTTCGTGCTGCAATTTGTCGCCTTGGTGCATTGTATATCATGTAAGATGTACGATGTCTGTGAATCATGCAACACCCGCCGCCCTCACTAGTTAAAGTAACCAAGAGACTCCATCTCCAGAATCTGAGCATCCAGGTCTTCACGCGGTCTGGATGGGACCAACGCCTTTTGCGGCGGAGATGGCGAAGGCGTGTTGACTAACGTGTCCATCATGCTAGGGTCCACAACACCGCCCGTAGAAGTGGGCGGAGGCCCGACAGGATCTGTGGCAGCTTCCTCTTCATCCCTAGACGTAGAAGTGTGTGGAGGCCCGACAGGCTCTGTGGCTTCCTCTTCATTCATAGACGTAGAAGGCCCGACAGGCTCTGCCACCGGATTGGCAGGATCCTCTTCATCCCTCGACCAAAGGTCAATGTCGAGTGAAACACTGTTGCGCTCATCGTGATCGTCCTCTCACCAAGATTCACTCTCACGAAGATTCACATGCGTTTCGAAAGTTTAGCAAGTGGTTTGAAAGTAGTGTTTGCACACATATGATGTCCTCCTCTACTTTCACACGCGGAGCATCGGGGTCCACGTCGGGTTCGTCCGACATATGGTCGGACTCTTCCAGGTCCTCACTGGCATCGGCGTTCTCCCATTCGTGGAGCACCTCGGGGAACCAGCCTCTGATGAACACGTGGAAAATGTCACGAACTGATGGATCCTTGGCTGCAGATGCACACAGCTAAAGACTTTGAAGGGCAGGGGACTGGGCACATGATACATGTGAACGACATCGAGGTGCTCTGGCACGGTGTCCCATGGAAACACGACGGATGCTGTAGGAAATCAGCTTTCTCAAGCCCCATGCTTCAGCATGAACCTGCACAGCCGTAGGCTGTACACCGTCTTTGTTTCCACCAATCAGAACCCAGAACTTCTTCACCTCAGCGCAAGGGCGATGATGTTTAGAATAGCGATGCATCCGCTAGACCGCTAGATGATTCGAGTTGCCTCGTCATGGATGGCAGCTAACGGCGGTGTCTTAGCCTTCTGTGTGGTCTCGTAGTCATACCTGGCCACCCACATCTGGACCAGCACGTACAAGGCGTTGGTGTTGAGCACGAGAGCTTTCCTCAGGCAGGGAAACATGCGAGTAGATTAGCTAATGACATTGCGCAAGCCAAAGGATGTCGATTTCTGCAGACACGATGCATGCTAGGGATACCGACGGTTTCCGGGGATGGCCAACGAACCAAGTGGCCCGTCTCTCGGGCGCCACGTCTAACGTTAGACACATCTTCCCAGCAAGCAGCCAATCCCTCCAAGACCGTAGCTTTTGGCATGGCCGGTGCTCAATGGCACTGGGATGGGAAAGCACTCGAAAACTTCAAAAGCTGCCGAGATAGAGGTTTCTCAAGCGATCGACAGAACACTGAATGAAAGAAGCAATCCACAAACTGAGACTTTCACCATGGCGTGAAGTTCAGCTTCTACGAAGCCGGGCCATCGAGCATCAGACCTGACCAAGGATCGGAGACTGTGACAGCCAGGGCGAGGGGCTGACTTGCAGGCAGAGTACAAACATCGGCAAGCCATGAATACATGATGAATTGATGTGCGGGGTCTTTTAAAGGCTGCATGACGCACACTTCATCGTCATCTTCATCCTGGGATACGCAGGGCTGTGGGCTCCATTCAAAATGCCACGGGGCCATGAGCCTTATCTGGCTGAAGACTGTGTATTGGAGTTTCAACCACTCTGTTCGGAGTCCAGCACCCTACCCCTGTGGCTTCTGATTCTCATGCTCGGACTGCATATCCTTCTCAGGAGACTCAGTGGGAGAGAAGCTGATGGAGGAGCCGCTGACCTGGTTTGGGCTGCACGGGGCCAGTGGAAACATGTCTCGTGGATGTCACATCTACGAACGTAGGCCCCAAGCCGTGTGCAAGATCTCCGCACCTCCTCCAGGGAACATATGTATTACATGTTCTGTGCCCCCTACTGTAGCTAGTGTACACCAATCCTTGGTGTGCCCGCACCAGGTGCAGCATCAACCCATTGGAGTCGTAGTTCTGGATGAGCATGCGGATGTTATCAGGAGCTGGTGTGGTGACCTGAGCAACCCGTGACCAAGACAACGTCGATGCGGGGATGCGGGGAGAAATGAGTGTTTATCTTGATCAAAGTGCCGCATTGTGGAAGACCTCTAGCACGGCGGTCCAGAAGTCATCCGGCAAGTCGGACAAACCTCTGGATTTCTCACAAAACAAACGGATCTCACATGAAAGAAGTAATGATACAAGCCCAAATACAACCCCCAAATCGTAGACTAGTGGCCACGTTCGTTCAAATCCCGCACCAAGTCGGGGCATGATGTGCGCAGCGCTTCCATCGTGTGAGGTAGCTACCAAGTTTGGAACCCCAGCACAAATCACTTGAATCAAGAACGGCTTCAAAGGTGTGCTTGCAGCACAACAAATGCCACATATGCCATCCGAACGAAGTGAGCAGGCACCCAGCCTGGTCTGGGCCACAATCAGGAGGATCCCCCCCGAGCCAGCAGCTCTGGGTCGAACACCTGTACTCCTTCAGGATAATACCTGAAAACCCATAAAACAGTACAAACCCCAGAAAACGCACCCGGACGGCTAAAAACCGTTTCTTTCGAATGACCCCAAATTTTCAAGTACAAAGGATACTCCAGGTAAACCTTAAATCAAAGGGGAAAACGAGGGACCCTTAATAAGAACCCCAACCCTATAATGGGCGATATAATGGGTATATCATGGCCATATTAAGAGTATATACCTAGGGGTCCTTATTCAGGGTCCCTCCTTTTACCCTTGGATTAAACTAAGCCTTCAACCCTATGCCTACAGACCCCAAACTGGCAGGTTTTAGGCTTCGCCTGTCATCCCTGCCTCTTCGGAAGACACCGCAAAGGCCGACCTCGGGAGCCAGGAGGACATGACCGAATCGGTTTAGGGGTTTAGGGTTTTGGGGTTTAGGGGTCTGCCTATGCAGTAAGTATAGATATAGGACATTTCGGATCAAAATGAATAATTAAAACAGGGCTTTTGCGGTATTGCGACACTTCTGATGAGGAACTCTTGGAAGAAAATATGATTGTAGTTCTCCCGGCTTCTGGTTCGATATACCCTAAGGGTCCATGTACCTAAATAGTATATACATTGGCCTTAAAGTACTCCCTATATGGGTACATTGGGCCCAAAGTATATACTATTTGGGTACATGGACCCTTAGGGATAATGAAACAAAACCCAAACTCTGAAGCCTCAACCGTAACCGGTGAACCTGAACCATAGAACCCTAAGCATTACGGTTTAGGGTTTAGGGTTTAGGGTTTAGGGTTTAGGGTGTGGAGCGGTTGCTACAGTCCGGCTGCTTGCAAGGTTGCAAGGGTCAGAGCACTCACGATCTTGCTGGGTTTAGGGTCTAAGCGTAAGAGGGTTTAGAGTCTAGAGTGCAGAGTGTCGCTCGCGCTGGGTACAAACCCCTACAGGCCCCATGTTCGCGCTTATTAAGAACCCCACGCCGAAGCCTAACCCTAAGGCTCAAAATAGCCCACAGGCCCTACATAGTATGGTCTTTGGGCCCAAAAGCCTTAAAATATGAGTCCTTGGAGCCTAAGGTTAACATCAAAGCCGTGAAAACCAAGGCACAAGCTGTAGCCGGCAGCAGTGCCGAGGCAAGACAGCTGAAGAATGCGACGCCTGAGCTTTGGGGTGTCGGGCTAGGGGGACAAGGTTCAGGGACCGACAAGGGGTCTTCTTAATTCTTGCAGCCCCGTGCGCCTTAAACGCTAAACCCTGATCATGAAAGGAACCCTACAAGAAAAGCCGTAGTGTTTGGGCTCGATTGTTCTCTAAATTAGGGTCCCTTTTAGGGTCGTGTCTACTACATAACCTAAACAGGAACCCTACATGTAAATCTAGAGAGAACTACCCATATGCTAAAACTACTAAACTGCATTATGGTTTAGGGTTGCCATGGCATAAGCTCCGTGGCTAATGTGTCGCAAATAAAGGCTCCATGTACCTTTATAGCAGATACTTAGGCCTTAAAGGGGTGCCTATATAGGCACTTTAAGGCCTAAGTATATACTATATGGGTACATGGAGCCTTAGGGTGTTGTCTTGAATGTTCAAAGGGGTTCTTACACGGTTTACCAGCTAGAGTTCCCTAAGGCTACATGTGCCCATAAAGTATATGGGAGTTTCCGAAAATTAGGGGTACCTTATTTGGGTTCCTAGAACAATGATCCTATTAGTTAGGGTGCTATATTGGGGTCCCCTGTTTTCGGAAACTCTCATATACTTAGGCCTTAAAGTGCCTGTATATGGACCCCTTTAAGGCCTAAGTACCTACTATAAAGGTACATGGAGCCTTTGGGAGAGCTCGGGACACAACACGCTCTAGGGCAAAGTATGGTCTCTGCCATGAGACATGTACCTACGTTGAACCTTCGCTTGTGGAGGAGGCGGGGTTAGCAATTAGAATAGGGGTTTGGGGCAATTATACTCTAGGTATAAGAAGGAACCCCCAAAACCAAATTCTAATTATTGAGGCGAGGGTTTGGGGCTCAGGAATATTTTGGGGTCATTGCTTTGGCGGTGCTAGCTCTTGCCTATGGCGCCAACAACCTACCACCTTAAGGGCTGCCTGTATCCCCAAACCCTACAAAATAGTAGGTAATGACCCCTGAATTAGAGGGTAGAACCCTTAAAACGGTAGGTTTTCGGATCCCCAAGTGTAACCTGTAACTCAAGGCCACTACTCCGCTGCTGGGTCTCTAAGTTGTCTTCCCCAGAGAGTCCAAGTATATACCCAAATAGTAGGGTTTTAGATCCCCAAATCCATACTCCTAATGGTTCTAGACCTAAGAGTAACCTAGGAATAAAACGGGCGCCCTTTGTGGCTTAAAGGGGGTTATAAGGTAACCTGAACCCTAAAAGAGGGAATAAGGGCCGACTCTGGGTCCTAGTGTTCGTATTCCGCATAAGGTTTGAAACCTAAATCAACCCTCCAACCTGAGGCCTTTAGGTATCCTCTCAGATAAACGTTACTCCTTCGGATTCCTTTGGATCCATCACGTACCCAAGGGCTCAAAATAGCCCAAAAGCCTTATATAGTATGGTCTTTGGGCCCAGAAGCCTTAACACGTGAGTCTTTAGAGCCTAAGGGGTACACTATCCCTGGGGCTCCAAATAGCCCACAACAAATACTATTTGAAGGCGTTAGGCACACACGATATGTATACTTGGAGCACTTGGGTATAACTTACGCCAAACCCTATACCCTATGTACCCTACCGGGCTCAGGATCTTAGCAAAGGTGCAAATCCTTGAGTGCTCATACAGTTTGCAGGCTTCACGATCGGATCTTATAGCCACGTGCCTCAGTAACCCCTGAACAATAAGGGTGCCCCTGTTCCTAATATTCAGTTTATAATAAGGAGACCCGCACACTAAAAAGGGCAAACGGCTACTGCTCAGGAACCTAGATGGGAGGTTCCGAAAATTAGGGGGTGCCTTATTTTGGGGTCCTTATAATAAGGATCCTACTATTTTGGGTGCTATATTAGGGTCCCCTCTTTTCGGAAACTCCTAGATACGGTACAGATAAGGTAGCTGTACCTATAATCACATAAAGCAGCAGTTCAGGTACCTGTATCTTCTAACCCTTACTGCCATTGTTGATGATATAAACCCTGCATTACCCTAAGGACCCTAAACTATGGAAATCATGGGATATTCCTTATTATGGGTAATGCAGGATTTTTTATCATCAACCGTAAGTCCCATGACTCATGATGACCCAGACCCCCGGGAGGATCTACAAAGTAGATCCCCTAATTTGGGATTTGGGGCCCTATACTACTAAGGGTACTTTATAGAAGCCCCATTAAGGGATCTACTTTTTGGATCCTCTGGGGGGTCTGGGGAATTGAAACAAAATATTGAGCTAGAAAGAGACCCGAGGCCCGAGATCTGAACCCACAAAGCCTTAAACTTAAACTCGTAGGGGAAAAGGAGGGACCCTTAATGGGGACCCCTACCCTATAATCGGCTATATAATGGGTATATAATAGCTATATTAAGGGTATATACCTATGGGTCCTTATTAGGGGTCCCTCCTTTTACCCTTGGAAAAACTTCAAACGTCAAAGACCCTGCCCTAAGGATCCTAACACTTTCCTGGGGATCCCAAAAACCTACTGTTTGAGGGGTTAGACCCTTTCATTAAGGGGTTCATAACCTACTATTCTGTAGGGTTTGGGGATCCAGGTTGAGGAACCGCAGAGTGCAGGATTTCCGAGACCCCAAAGAGACCCAAGGACTCTCCCTAGGACATTCCGGACCCTCCTAAGCAGATACCTGGACCCTTAGGGTAGTTACAGAGTCCCATGCATCCTTCAAGCAAAGTGTGGCAAAGTAACCCGAGACCCTGAAGCTCAAACTCCTACCAGCACGCCCCCAACTACCCTCCACTATACCCTGAATACTATACCCTGAGTACAAATCTGCTAAGGACCATAAGAGCTCTGTTGAAGGGCACTTGGGGACTGCTGGTATAGTATAAACCCTAAACCCAAAGAACCCTTGAAAGGAACCCTAGGTAGATCCCTTACACCAGGGCTCAAAAATGGCCCAAAAGCCTCATATAGTATGGTCTTGGGGCCCCGGAGCCCTTAAAATGCGAGTCCTTAGAGCCTAAGGGTTATAGAGCCCTTAAAGGGCACTTGGGGATTCCTGGCAAGCCGTGGCACCGGCCAAAAAGATCGCTGAGATATGGCAGTGAGAGGCTTCCCAAGGTCTGGCCTGGGTTCAAGTTTGCTTAGAAGTTCATGGGACTTAGTAGCTAGAGTTATAATTCAGGTAACTACACTTATTTGTACTTATAATCCCAATTAGGGTACTTATAACTGTGAACCTCCAAGTGGGGTCTTAGGTAGTAGGGTAGTAGGGTTTAGGGTTCTTTAAAGGGGGTCTATAAGGGTTCCTTGAAAGGGATCTATAGGGTTTCGGGTGGTAGGGTTTAGGATTCAGGGTTGAGGGCTTGGATTGAGGGTTTAGGATTTAGGATTTAGGGGTTGGGTTTAGGGTTTCAGGGGTTAGGGATTTAGGGTGGTAGGGCTCTAGTTTAGGTTTTGCCTATATTCTGAGGTTCTGCGCCTAAACTTTGAGGTTCTGGAAATTGGGGCTTATCAGGTTTTGCAAAGGGGGGTCGGGTACAGGGTGTAAACCTGGAGTTGTAGTAAGGAACCCTGCAGAACCTATTCTGTGGTCAGGATCCATCAACGTTAAAACAGCGTAGTACCGAACGGTTTATGGTTTAGGGATTCGAAAGACTGCGGGGCTAGAATCGCATGCGCATGTCAGTCCCAGTGCTAACGAAGGGGGCGCACGTGCCTAGGTAGAAGGTTTCGGGGTTAGGGATCTGCTGAGCGATAAGGCTAGACCCCCCAGCTACCCTCTGATATACCCCGAAATACCCACTATCAAGGGCTATCAGGCTATCAGGACTCCATTACATGGCCATTGGGGTGTCTTGGAAGGATGAGGGTCTCAGGTTTAGAGCTTACATGAGCTTACTGACTGTAGGGCTTAGGGTGTAGGCTTTAGGGTTTAGGGATCACCTCGACCCCAAATAACCTACTTTTGTAAGGTTCCCTGATAAAGTAAAAGCCAGAAAGTTGGAATATGATTATCCTAACCCTTCTATGGTAAATTATAGGGTATCCTGCCATGAAACCATATTCCAACTTTCTGGAGTTCCCTGTAAGGGGCTTTTAAGGGAACCTGAACCCCCCAAAAAAAGGGGAGGAGTCCCTACTCTAGGTCCGAGTTTAGGGTTTAGGGTTTAGGGAGTTTCTCATTTCAACACAGTTTAATGCACATTCCCATGGAAGCAAAAAGGGGACAGCAGTGCTACACCCTAAACCCTAAACCCCGTCAGCCCTGAACCCTTATAATGGTTGAAGCCCCCTACAGCCGAACTAATGTCTTAACTTCTTAAGCCTAACTAACCCTACTTGGAGGTTCATGGGACTTAGTAACTGGGGTTACAAATAGGGTAACTATACTTATATAGTTACTTATAACCCCAGTTAAGGTACTTATAGCTGTACTTACTAAGTGCCGTAAGACAGGGTCTCTTCATGGTGGCGATGGGATTAAACCTCGGGTGCCACAATGCCAGGAAACACGTTTGTCACTGAACAGGAGTTCTTGACGAGGAGTCCAAGCTGCCGCTCATTTTTCGGGCGATTGCTTCTGGTTATCGAGAAGTTGAAAGCGATTGCGAAGCTGGGTAACCCCAGGGCACGACTGAACCATCCTCAAGAATAGCAGCAAAACCACGGAAAGACGCTTGAATCTGCCGTACATTCTTCAGCTGGTCCTGTGCAGCACTACTGTCACCACCACACTCATTATCCCCCCAGGTCACCACGGATCCATCGCGACGAATGGCAGCAAACGCACCTAAAGAGGCTTGGATCTGCTGCACATTTGTCAGCTGATCTTGCACAGCGCTACTGCCACCACCGTCTTCAGCTGCACCCCAAGCCACGACGGAACCATCAGCAAGAATGGCGGCAAATGCATTTTGAGTGGCTTGGATGTGCTGCACATTCTGCAGCCCGCGGCCAGCATCAATCGCACCACCCCAGGTCACGACGGATCCATCGCTAAGAATGGCGGCAAATGCGGCAACTTCGTGATGTTCCGTATATGCCCTAGTAAATCTAGTAACTTGGATCTGTTGAACATTCTTCAGCTGATCCTGAACGCCTCTACTGTCACCACCGTACTGAGCATGACCCCATGTTACAACGGATCCGTCGCCCAAAATGGCAGCAAACGCGCCGACAGAGGCTTGGATCTGCTGCACGTTCTTCATCTGATCCTGCACAGCGCTACTGTCACCACCATGGTCTTCATCACCCCAGGTCACGACGGATCCATCGCGACGAAGGGCAGCGAAAGCCTCGGAAGAGGCTTGGACCTGCTGCACATTTATCAACTGATCCCGCAAAGCCGTGCTGGTACCGCCATAGTGAGCATTTCCCAGGTCACGACCGATCCATCCTCAAGAATGGCAGCAAAAGCACAGCTAGAGGCTTGAATCTGCTGTACACTCTTCAGCTCATCCTGTGCGACACTACTGTCACCACCGCAGTCAGCATCACCCCAGGTCACAACAGACCCATCGCACAAAACGGCAGCAAAAGCGCCGATCGAGGCTTGGATCTGCTGCACATTCTTCAGCTGACCCTGCACAGCGCTGCTGTCACCACCTAGGTTAGCACAACCCCAGGTCACAACGGAACCATCAGCAAGAATGGCAGCACAGGCGTTTTCAGAGGCATGGATCCGCTGCACAGTCTTCAGCTGATCCTGCACAGAACTACTGTCACCACCATAGTCTTCATCACCCCAGGTCACGACGGAGCCGTCGCCACGAATGGCAGCAAAAGAAAGGGCAGTGCCGCACGCCTGCACTGGGCTTATATGAAGGGTCAGCGAATCACCATTCTGCAGTCTCGCACCTTTGATCGATGCAGATACGTCCAGAACGTTTCCCAAGGAGTCCAGCAGCCGCCCTTTTCCAACTCCGAGTGCCGTCTGTGCTCGACTTGTCAGTGTTGCCACTTCTTCATCTAAGCCGGCTTTCACGGTAGCTCTCTTGCCACTCAGCAATCCAACCTCCACGGTAACCGACATGTCATGCGGCAAGGAGAACGCCTGTCTGCCCCAAGATCAATGGTTAGGTCGCCATGCCCAGAGGCCGGAACCCAAAAGGTATGATTACCGGTAGCAAATACCATCCTTGAAATATTTAGCCTACCAAAAACTAGTATTGTGGGATCCCTACACATTCCATCTTCAGGTTTATGAGAACAATCTTCAAAAGGCTTTGGTAGGTTAAGGCAAGACTAGACAATACTGGACTCTTGGGGGGATGGCTGCATGGTTTAGTGAGGTGCTTCGACCACGGTCTCAAAGTGAAAGCACCGCTTGCCTAGCTCTATGATCTCTGTACCGCCTCAAAAAAAATCAGAACACAACACGCAACACTCTAGGACCTCAGCCCAAAACCCTAAACTCTATCCCTGGGCATGGCATCAAAGTAGCCCAAAAGCCTTATATAGTATGGTCTTTGGCCCCAAAAGCATTAATACATGAGTCCTTAGAGCCCTAGGGCATATAACCCTAAGCAGAACAAGCGCAAAAGCTTGAGGCGGCGCTTCCAGTCTGCAGGTGTTTCCAAACACGGCTTATGTACGGGCCTCAACAGTTAGCACAGGGTCTAGGGTTTAGGGTTTGGAGCTTAGTGTTTCGGGATTTACAGGGGCGATTAGAATAGGGCTTTGGGATATATTGTATTATGATGACAGACGATGAAGGAACCGGAAAGAAACCATTACCAAGTAGTCCCTTTCCCAGCAGATGATCCTTGCCCAACCATGCCTGCTGGTTGGACACAGCTGGTGCAAGGGGATATAGGGTTTATGGGGGCAAGGGCACGAAATCAAAGACTATTGGGATTCGGGTCCTTGTTCTGTTTGCTGGGCGAGGGGGGGGCGTGTTAGTTAGGTTCTGCAGGGTTGGGGAATAAACAGCGACCTGTATAAAAAGTCAAAACGTGCACCCACAAGCTTCCAGCCCGAACCCTAAGCCATAACACCTGAACCCTGAACCATCAACCCCTGGGGTTTCAACTTAACCTCGCAATGAATCCGCTCTAATCATCATATACTCTCCAAAATCCTAACCTACATAACTACTATCGACAGGCTTTCGCACTCAAGCTCGAACCTTAGTAAGTAGGTTATAACTGGGGTTATCCCTAACAAGGGATCCCTATTCAAGAACCCTATAGTACCCTTAAATCAAAGGGGAAAAGGAGGAACCCTTAGTCGGGACCCCTACCCTATAACGGGGCTGTATAATGGGTATATAATAGCTATATTAAGGGCATATACCTAGGGGTCCTTGTTAAGGGTCCCTCCTTTCACCCTTGGATTACAGGGAACCCTAAACCCCTTAGGAACCTTTTTGAGATCCACGCGAAGGATCCGAGCCATTACAGACTCAGTAGATGCTTGACCCCTAGTACCCGCATATGGCCCTGAAGACTAGTTGTCTCTGTCTGTACGAGCTCATGTATCTGTATGTATGTATGTATATATACATATATATATATATATGTATCATATGCACAGACTGTTTGTTCATGTGCAGATACCAAAATAACATGAATATCTGTGCACATGTCATGTGGACGTGATGGTTTGAGTGCATGTGTGCTTAATGCATGTTGATTGTTGGGTCATGTGCTTGATTGGTTGGCTACTTAATCGTTTGATTCCCCACCCTCGGTGTGGGGTTGTTAGATTTTAAAAAAAAGCTATTACTCCTCGCCCGCTGAGATTACCTCCTGGAGTACCCAACCCCACAGACTACCGTGAGAATACCGTGAGAACCCCTGGAGTGCCCAAGCCCACAGACTACCATGGGAATCCCTGGAGTGCCCAAACTCACAGGCTACCGTGAGAATCCCTGGAGTGCCCAACCCCACAGACTACCGTGAGAATCCCTGGAGTGCCCAACCCCACAGACTACCGTGAGATTCCCTGGAGTCCCCAATCCCAACTTTGGGTCTTAGGATTTGCGCGTAGGAAGGAGAAGGCGCTAGGGTGGGGATGTTCGAAGGATAATAATTGTGTGTTTGCTTGTTTGATTGCATGCTTGCTTGTTTGTTCGTGTGTATGTGTGTATGTCTGTCTGTCTGTCTGTCTGTCTGTCTGTCTGTCTGTCTGTCTGTCTGTCTGTCTGTATGTCTGTATGTATGTATGTATGTATGTATGTATTTGTGTGCTTGTCTGTGTGTTGGCTTGTGTTGACTTGTGTTTCTATTTAGTTGTTTACTTGTATCTCTCTATCTATGTATCTATCTGTCTGTAGATCCACGTATATGTACATTTATAAATATGCAGAGGGAGCTAGACACATCTATGTAACTAATTAATTAGTTAATGGGTTATCAGCTAGTTAGCCAGTTAGTTAGTTAGTTAGTTAGTTAGTTAGTTAGTTAGTTAGTTAGTTAGTTAGTTAGTTAGTTAGTTGGCTAGCTAGCTAGCTCGCTCGTCAGCGAGTTAGTCAGTTAGTTGGTTGGTTGGTTAGTTTGTTAGTTAGTTGATTAGCTAGTTAGTAAGTTAGTTAGTTAGTTAGTCAGTCAGTTAGTCAGTTAGTTAGTTAGTTAGTTAGTTATAGTTAGTTAGTTAGGTAGGTAGGTAGGTAGGTAGGTAGTCGTTCCTTGGTTATGTTATGTAGCTAGCTAGCTAGCTGTTCCTTCTTCGTACGCCAACAACTTTACAAGCACACACATGGATCCCATGAGACCCATTAGTCTGGGTTCCCTTGTTCCTACTATTTGGTTTTTATAAGGGAAAGGGTTTAGGGGAAAGGGTTTAGGGTTTAGGGTTTAGGGGTTTAGGAAACGTAAAGGGAAAAAGGGTATTACTCAGAACCGACGAGTGTAGGAAAACCCTTCAAACAAAAGAGGACGCAAATACAACCCTTTCAAACGATGGGTTCCCACAGCGTCCTCCTCCCTATTTAAAACCCTGTAGAAACCGGAAGCTAAACCCTGTAGTAAATCCTACGAAGCCTTCATAATTCACAGGTGCATGGCTTTTAGCGTGAACCCCCAGACCCCCAACCCTCCAAACCGGCTAATTAAGCCCTAAACCGAAACCCTAAACCCCTGAACCCCCAACATATCTTAGCCTTAAACCCAGTGAACTCTAACACTCCCTCAGCCCAAAAAACCTGAACCCTTAAAGGGAACCGTATTGGAGGGAACCCGAAGCCCAACAACCTAGAGACTCCAGTATCCCTTAATCCAGGAATATTCTTTAAATCATATCAGGGATCCTACTATAATTTAAGGTATATTCCTTCACTAAGGGATATTAGAGTCCCATAAACACTAAACCCTATACATTCCAGGAGCCCTTAAGGCGCCCTTTAAAGGAACCCCTAGGTATTCCTTAATTAAGGGGATACGGGAGTTTCCGAAAATCGGGGTACCTTATTTAGGGGTCCCTATAATAAGGATCCTACTATTTAGGGTACTATATTAGGGTCCCCTATTTTCGGAAACCCCCATATTGGAGTCTCTGGACCCTAAACCCTAAACCCTATAGATCCCTTAAAGGAACCCTTAAGGATCCCTTTAAAGGAGCCCCTAGGTCTTCCTTAAATACGGGGGGATATCGGAGTCTTTGGGAAGTCGAAATCCCAGCAGCCCAGGCCGTAGGACGACTCGAGGCTGCCCACAGCCGAGGCGGAAGAGGAGACCAGGAGCTGAGGCAGAAGGCTGCGCATCCTGGTGTAGTAACGGGCTCCTTAAAGGGATCTATAGGGTTCCTTAAAAGGATCTATAGGGTTGAGGGTTTAGGGTCTACTTGCGGCTCCTTTAGGGGCCCGTTAAGGGCTCTATAAAGGTACTATCAGGGTTCTATGGCTAGGAGTTGAGGCAGAAGGCTGCGCATCCTGGTGTGGGGCCCGGTTTAGGGTTTAGGGTTTAGGGTTTTAGGGTTTAAGGTTTAGGGTTTAGGGTACTTGCAGGTTCATGGGACTTAGTAAGTACAGTTATAAGTACCGTAATTGGGATTATAAGTACATATTGCAACCCTAGTTACTAAGCCCCATGAACCTCTAGGTAAGGGTCTATAAAAGTGTTATACCGGTTTAGGGTTTAGGGTTTATAAGGGCTTATAAGGATGCCTTTAAAGGGCCCCGTTAAGGGTTCTATTAAGGTATTATACCGGTCCCAGGACTCTGGAAGGCTGCGCATCCTGGTGTGTGGGGCTTTACGGCTCCTGAAGGGGCCCCGTTAAGGGTTCTATAAAGGTACTATAAGGGTTCTATGACTAGGAGTTCGGGCAAAAGGCGGTGCATCCTGGTGTGGGCTTGTTTGGGGTTGAGGGTTAACGACTTAGGGTTTAGGGTTCCATGTGATAAGGAATCGCAAAAATTCTGTAAGGGCTTTGGGTTTAGGGCTCTGGCTTGGCTCCTTGGGCTTGGTCTCGTGGCCGTGCATCTTGCGTAAAGGATCATGTTCCATGTTTGGGACTGGCTACCCGCCACTACCCTCCGTCAAGAACAGGATTGCACACCCCCTCCCCCCGACGTTCACTAGACCTAAGAATAACCTAGGAATTCAAAAGGGTGACCGTTTTATCACAATTCCCAAAGGCTCCATGTACCATTATAGGAGATACTTAAGCCAGGTCCCTATGTAGGTACTTTAAGGCCTAAGTATATCCTATATGGGTACATGGAACCTTAGGGATTGTCACTAAAGTAGAAGCCAGGAAGTTGGAACACTCTGACCCTCACGCCCTTAAAGTGAAGTATGAGGGATCCTAGCATAAAGCACTAGTCATCCAAAATTCGCTGTATGGTAGCACATGTACTTCCACAGCAGTTCCCCTCTAATTTTTGTTTTAGGAAGCTCCTCCTTAAAGCTGAACTAGGACCCAGAGTAGGCCCTCATTCCTTTTTTCAGGGTTTAGGTTCCTTTATAACCCCCTTTAAACCATTATGTAGGTGCCATGAGGGATCAATGTTACATGAGGCTCGCTAGGTTTCTTCAGGAGTCCAGCCCAGTAGCCCTCCCCATGTAGTGGAGGAACCCGAACAATTAGAAGAGGGTTTGGGGGGGTTTAGGGTGTAGGGTTTAGTTTTTTTTTTTTTTTGTGGGGGTCAGGCGGGTGCATTGTACCAGGGATATAGTAAGGAACTTCGAGCAACAATATTGGTAAGTATTCTGCCAGCCCTCGCTCAAAGCTTTCGGCTTGAGTCTAACTCTAGCGGCCCTAGAACCCAAATTTTAAGCTTCGAACCCGCAGCCCTAAGACCCAAACCCTGAACCGTAAACGCTGATAGAACTCTTATAGATCTCTGAAAGAGCATTTATACAGGGGCCTCAAGAACTAGAATAGGGCTTAGAGAGCCAGTACACTGTAGTTTTAGCAAGGAGCCCCCCAAAAAAAGAGTAGGTAATTCTTTAGGCCCCTATATTCTAGAACCCCAGAAAATTGAAGTTTGAGGTTTCAGGGTGCATCCCATAAACCTTAAACCCTAAACCGCCGACTGTCATGGACGTGCCCATGTAGTCTGCGCTGACGAAAAGACCGATCTTTGCGATCTGCAGCACATCCGCCATGATGCACGGTTTGTGTTAGAAAGGGGCCGCCACCCTGTAATAGTCACTATTACAGGGTGGGGGCAGCTTCTAAGGTTTGTGTTTCAGCCTTGCAACTAAAAAGAAGCTTCTTCGGACCTTTAAGGGTTTAGGACTCTGATTCTGGCATTTGGTTCCCAACCAGGCAACTCCGTGCAAGCCCTGATGAAGCTGCGGCTTGCTTTGAGCCTGGACGCAAGCAGCAAAACAGGCCAGGTGGCACCGGCCCAAGGTAGACCCTCAAGGACGCTGAACACATGCTGCTATGTGTACATCAGAACTGCCCACGTGCTGCATCGCAAAAGTTGATGTTGTATTGGCTTGGAGGGCGCATCGTAGCTTACATAGGAAAATACAGGTATTTGGATTTATCGTTGCAACCAGACAGAAGGAGTACTGGGACAGAACTAGAGTGATTTAGATCCATCGAGACAGTCGTTATCTGGGCTGTTCAGTAACCCTTTTAGGCTTCTTACTTTTAAAATAGGAACCCAGAAACCTGAAAGTAAAAAAGTGTACCACTGAACAGCCTGGTTATAGAGGTATGAGACTCCACTCGCAAGCCTTGTCACACCCGACCTGGTGAGGAAGCCGGACTCCGTTGATCATACTCGGTTCGTCGCTACCAAACCCGAAACCCCAAACCCCAAACCCTAAACTCGTCGCTACCCGGAGACCTTAAACTCTTCAAAACATACCCACCAAAAGCTTCACATAATATGGGTAGTGGAAAACTCTTCATCATATGCCCGCAACCTTGCACCTTTGAGCACGAATCATTCTCGCGCAAAAACCTGGACCCTAAACCAGACTGGAAAACACACTGCGAAACACAAATTCCATTTCATAGGCTTTGTACAGAAGTATACAGCTTAATTTGTAGGAACCCTGCAATTCTGCACGAAGCCCCGTAAGAACCTGAGACGGCGTGAAATCGCGGCGAACTGGAAGCCCGATGCAAAGCCTACACCTACATCCCAGCTGCGACATATATAACAACCTGTGACACATCTGCACCCTGGGTATCAGAAACATTTAGCAGCCCAAGCCCAGACTAAGGGGCTAGAGGCTAGAGGTAGGTCCGCGAGCTTCCAACCCAACTGATTAATGTTGTTGGCGTTATTGGTATATTCAGAGTATACTGCTCTGGGCCGTCAGGAAACTGTGACGCTCAATCTTGCTGCTCCTTTAGGTTAAGCCAGTTACTCCCCGTCGCGAACACTATGTGCAAACGGACTGTTGCAGCCTGAACTGCAGCAGTGCCAGCAAGGTCCGCATTGAGAGCCTCTGGTGACTCTAGCGGCTATGCAGCTAAACGAAAAGGCAACATACAGGTAAAACTAAACCGGCTAAGATTCTTTACCCGATCCCTAAGCCCCAAACCCCTAAACCCTAAACCCCTAAACCCAAAACCCTGAACCCCATCTCCAATCAAGCCAAAACCTGTCTGGAGAGTTGGACAGCAGGGGTTCCAGGCCACGGAAGGTTTTTCGGGTTGTTTAGGGTTTAGGTTAGGGGTTTAGGGTTTAGGGTTGGGGCTTTCGATTCTGGAACTCGGCTTTGGAGCTCAAGGAAACTGAAGATCCTGCAAACCTTGCACATGGCCGGCCCCACGCTGCATGCACCATGGCAGAGCCAAAACCCTAAAACCCTAAACCCTGAACCCTAAGCCCTAAACCCGAAATCCTAACCAAAGGCATAGCCAACTGAAGTGAAAGACCAATCGACGAGACCTCCTCCCCGAAGCCCTGGGCCCTTGTGCCGGAGACCTGATCTATAAGGGTTTTAAGGTTTAGGGTTTACGGTGTAGGGCTTTAGGGTTTAGGGTTGAGGGCTTAGAACCCCAGCAAGAAATGTAAATTCAGCTGTTTCTTAGGGGTTATAATAACCAAAAATTAAAAATCATTTCTAAGTACCCCTAATTAAGTGATTACCGCATACACCTGGAAACCGGCCTTCTCCATTTCCTTCATGACAACATGGGAGCCGTCGTCACGACCACTGCCTTTTTGTCAATGCTTCATGACTCGTACCGCACAAGTGCATATTGAGCACTATCACCCGCAACACGTGGCATTGATATGCTCCACCGACACATCTGCGAAACATTTCGCGGATACAGGCCTTTGTCATGATAATTCGCATACGCGGGTTCCATCTGCGGTCATCCTGAATCCTAACAGCAATAAAAGCAAGCAGTGCGCCTGCCATGGCTTTGATACCATCGTTGGCCAAGCTCTGCACGGATGTTTCAACCTGGCTCAGTGCTGACCTTACGAAGATGAAACTACGCTCAACGGTAGCATAGGGGCCTTAATAGTTTGAATAGGGTTTGAGGGCCCTGTAAACTATACTTGTAATAAGGAAACCCTATATCTTTATATCTAAATAAATAAATATGTATATATATATATATATAATCACTTAGTTAATAGACCCTTTAAGGAACCCTTTAAAGGGCCTAGGGTTTGGGGTTTAGGGTTTTGCTTCGGCTCCTGTATTATGTTGACCTTCAGCCTTCGGGGTCTCAAACGGTCTAGAGGATCGGAGTCACGTTGAGTACGGTATACCTAGGGTTTAGGGTTGAGGGTTCAGGTTCAGGGTTTAGAGTTTAGGGTTGAAAAGCCTTATATTAAAGTAGCTATATAGGGACCCCTTTAAGGCCTAAGTATCTACTATATGGGTACATGGAACCTTCCTGTATCCCCAAACCATACAACATAGTAGGTCATGACCCCTTAATTAGAGGGTCGAACCCTTAAGACGGTAGGTTTTGGGATCCCAAGGTAGGGTTTAGGCCGTTTTAAGGGTTCTACCCTCTAACCCTAAGGCTCAGAATAGCCCAAAAGCCCTATATGGTATGGGCCTTGGGCCTAAAGAGCCCTAAAATCTGAGTCTATTATGATTACCTTATTTGAGTCCTTAAAAAATATGTTCTTGAGGGTCTAGGTAAGGGTAATGAAGCTGTCATGACCTACTATTTTGTAGGGTTATAGGGGATACAGGTAATCTTTAATCTGAAGCTTCCCAGTTCAGTGCTACCGGATCAATATGGGAGTTTCCGAAAATAGGGGACCCCAATATAGTACCCTAAATAGTCTATACTAGGATGCTTATAACAAGTACCCCAAAATCAGGTACCCCGTAGTTTTCGGAAACTCACAGCTCACACATCGCGTAAAGGCGACGAACTAGCAGGATCCTTATAATAAGGACCCCCTAAATAAGGTACCCCCTAATTTTCGGAACCTCACACATCGCATGAAGGCGACGATCCTACGAGGCAGGCCTGCTACAAAGGGTCTTCCCGGTCAAGTGCCAGATGACTGCTTGGAGGTTCATGGGACTTAGTAACTATAGGGCTATAAGTGAGGTAACTATACTTATAAATACTTATAACCCCAGTTAAGGTACTTATAACTGTACTTACTAAGTCCCATGAACCTCCAAGTAGCTAGCCACCAAAACCCTAAACCCCTAAAACCTAAACCCCTAAACCCTAAACCCCTAAACGTGTTCAGTCCGGACAACGTGAACGCGTGCGTTCACAGGGCCTAGACACCCTGAGTCTTGAAAACATACCCTGAGGCTCCATGTACCCATACAATATACCTTGCGATCCCAAAGCCTACCGTTTTGAGGGTTCGACCCTCTAATTAAAGGGTCATAACCTACTATTCTGTAGGGTTTGGGGGCACAGGTAGTGTATACTTATAGGCATTAAAGTAGCTATATAGGGACCCCGTTAAGGCCTAAGTATCTACTACATGGGTACATGGAGCCTTCCTGTATCCCCAAACTCTACAAAATAGTAGGTTATGACCCCTTAATTAAAGGGTCTGACCCTTAAAACGGTAGGCTTTTGGATCCACAGGTTAGGGATAATGGCGGCATAGGCCGCGTCCGAAGCATCGAACCTTGAACACCTTTCCAAAGACTAAGCACTTAACGCCTCACACAATAAAGCCCAGTACACTAAACCCTAAAGCACTAAAACCTTAAGCCTAAAATCGAAAAAAACATAAACTCTCAACCCTGACTCCCTGAAGACCCAAAAGCAAGTACCACCAAACCTAGGACCAACATCCCGGTGCCCGATCCATGGATAGTCGACCAGTAGCAAGAACCCAGACCCCCGGGAGGATCTAGAAAGTAGATCCCCTAATTGGGGACCCTATACTACTAAGGGCACTTTAAAGGAACCACCATTAAGGGATCTACTTTTTGGATCCTCCCGGGGGTCTGGGAAATTCGTCCAGGTAACTTCGATCTTCGAGCCTAAACGCTTAGGGGCATCAAGCCTGACCTGTGGATCCCCAAACCTACAGTTTGAAGGGTCAGACCGTCTAATTCAAGGGTCATAACCTTCTATTTTGTAGGGTTTGGGGATACAGGTACGCTCTAACGCAACGATCCCTAAACCGAAACCCTAAACCCAAAGCTCTAAAGCTAAGAACCTGGAAGGGTTCCTTAGAGGCTTAGACCCAGACCCCCGGGAGGATCCAAAAAGTAGATCCCTTAATGGTGGTTCCTTTAAAGTACCCTTAGTAGTATAGGGTCCCAAATTATGGGATCTACTTTCTAGATCCTCCCGGGGGTCTGGGGAGGGGTTCAGATCCTTTCCCAGCCCAGCCAGTCCCCGCTGACCGGCAAGGTTTAGGGTTTAGGGTTTAGGGTTTAGGGTTTAGGGTTTAGGGTTTAGGGTTTAGGGTTTAGGGTTTAGGGTTTAGGGTTTAGGGTTTAGGGTTTAGCCATCATGTTTTACTCTCCCCGCAGGCGAGACAAGGGTTTCCACCTGTTGCAGCACTTCCGCATGGCTTGCCTGTGACCCCAAACCCCATAAAATAGTAGGTTATGGCCCCGTAATTGCCCTAAACCCTAAACCAAAACCCTAATCCCTAAAGCCTAAACCAAAAGCCTACCTGTGACCCCAAACCCCATAAAATAGTAGGTTATGACCCCTTCATTAGAGGGTCGAACCCTTAAAACGGTGGGCTTTCGGATCCACAGGTGATTCCTGTAGGCTCATACTCTACCCCGTGTTCAAGGTATCTACTTTTCTATACAACAGCTCCTAACCAAACAACTAGGTTTCCTAGAAAGGGGTAGGATATGAGCCTCTAGATTGCTTCTCAAGTCAGATCCTAAACCGAAAAGGCGCCAGGTCTCTAAAGCTGCAGCCCTCACGAACCAGAGCTGGAAATGTCACAAACTTCTGAAATGCCTGTAGAAAGCCTGCATAAGGTTGACCCTGAAATGCGTCTGAGAATATCCTCCTACTGTATCCCCAAACCCTACAAAATAGTAGGTTATGACCCCTTAATTATAAAGTCTAAGCCCGAAAACTATAGGTGTTTGGATCACCAGGTAAACCAAAAGGCCCTAAACCCTAAAACCCAAAAGTCTATAGATCCCTTACAACAAACCTGAAAGCAACCCCTATAGATCCTACGAGCGCCACTACCCAGACCCCCGGGAGGATCCAAAAAGTAGATCCCTTAATGGTGGTTCCTTTAAAGTACCCTTAGTAGTATAGGGTCCCAAATTACGGGATCTACTTTCTAGATCCTCCCGGGGGTCTGGGTAAGGACAACCTAAGACATCCCCGGAGGCCGCCCACCTCACAAAAGCTTGGGGTGTCTCGGGGTTTAGGGTTTACCTGGACCCTAAGAAACCCACCTTTTTAGGCTTACTTAATATGATTTCCTCATATAAGTTTTTAAAAAGGTAAGTCATTTGGTGTTCAGGGGGTCCATGTGCCATGATACTACCTATAGTCTCCATTGTAGTTCCTCTTTTTGGGTAACCAATTTTATGGTTAGGATCCTATTATATAGTGTTTGAAAAACCAGGGCCTCCAGCATGTACCATTCTCCAGAGGTTAACCAAGAAAAGGAACTACAATGGAGGCTATAGGTAGGCTCTTAGTAGATGTTTGGGCCCGGAAAGTAGAGACTATACCCCCACAAGACCCAGACTAGAAAAAAACAAAAAACATTACACACTAGAAAGACAATTCGTGATTTCCGAGGTCTTGAGGCTGTTGTTGTCGAGGATGCAGGGGGTTGAAGTTATGTTTAAACGGAAAACTTCTCGCTCACAGTTAAAGAAAGCGTGGGCTAATTACTGTAAGAAGTCCTGGTATCATGCAGTCCAGTTTACGCTGGGTTAGGTTATGTACTGCTTAGTGTGCCCTCAACCGGCTACGTTGCGCGGCAAGGCAGCATGCGGCGCTCACACCACAGGAAGCTTGCAGCCTGGTTCGAGATCCTAGGTTAACTACTGGTAGTATATGTATACAACACATATGTATGAACACATATGCATACATATATATATATGTATATGTACACACTGCTTTATACAGACATGCACACACACACATATATATGTATGTATATATATATATATGCATATATAAACCGTGAGCATGTATGTATATATGCATGCATGCACGTATGTTTGTACGTTTGTTTGTATATTGACTCCTACATCATCCGACATCACCACATACACATAGGCAAACATACATTTACACACACATGCAGACATGTAAAATACTGTCATGAAAGTTCTTACATCCATACATACATACATACACACACACATACTCGCATGCATACATACATCCATGCATGCATCCATGCATGCATCCATGCCTGCATGCATGCATGCATGCACTCATGAGTACATGCATACATACAAACATACAAGCATCCATCCATCCATCCATCCATCCATCCATCAAGCCATCCGTCAATGAATGCATACCCACATACCGACAGACAGAGATACATGCATGCATACATACATTCGTGCATGCATCCATGCATACATGTGTGCATGCATGCATCCATACTTTTGCTTCTAGAAAAATATGTTACGACACACCCACATACACATAGGTTCATACTTACATACGAGCAAACATGCAAATGCCCATAGTCGTATGTATGCATTTATGCACATACACACATTCTACATATACATATACATAGACGTATACATATACACATACATCATACATAACATACATGCCTAATACATAGCTACACATGCTTGTATGCACATGTATGCATACATGCCATATGTGCATATCTATGTATGTATGATATGTATGATACGGGTCCGTATGGCTGGCAAGACTCTGTGGCTGCATCGCTTCACTGTTAAAGAGAATATCCCCCAAATGCGCTGAACTTCCAGCCCCGACCCGTGTCGATCTACCCGTCACCGATTGCTGACATCTTTCCCGAAGGGTCCATGTACCCAAACAGTATATACTTTGGACCCAATGTACCTACTTAGGGAGTGTATATTATATATGAGTACATGGACCCTTAGGGTAACAGAAATTGATAAACAGTTCCTTGGGGAGTTTCGGCCAACCTACGGCACAGACTTGCGTGAACCAGTTCTGTTGAAGGCAGCCAGCTGCAAGCACCAAGATGGCAAACCAAATCATTGTCTGTGAAGTATGTGCTTATCGGGAAGAAGTTGCCTAGACGACCCTAAATGCCCTTCATTTGGGGTCATATACCTCTATTTTAAGGGTACATGGAGGGTCCTGGTGGAAAGCATGTTTCCCCTGAGCCCGAATCCCCCAGGACCAGAACCGGACGAAGAAGGACCTGCGGGAATACGTACTTGGAGGGTCGGGGGACTTAGTAAGTAGGTAATAAGTAGACTTATAAGTACGCTAAGAGGGATCCTAATGGGGTCATGATACTTACAAGTCTATACAATAACGACCTGTGGCCCCAAACCCTACAAAATAGTAGGTTATGACCCCTTAATCAGAGGGTCTGACCCTTAAAACGGTAGGTCTTTGGATCTCAAGGGACTTACTAAGTCCCCCGACCCTCCAAGTAGCATGAACGGAGGTAGCGCTGGTTTACCTTCCGAGGTCCCTGCGGAGGTCATGGCAAACAAAGTGCCTGTGGAGATGTAAGCCTCGCCAAGACGGAGAAGTCTGTCTATAATGGGCTATATATATATATATATATGTATATATATATACATATATATAATGGGTATATATATAATAGCGATATTAAGGGTATATACCTAGGGGTCCCCATTAAGGGTTGTCTGTATTTTGGAGCAGAAGTCGTTTTCGAGGGATTGCAAGGGCTATCGACGTAGTCGAAACTTGTAAGCACAATCAGCCGAATAGAGGCACTGCAGTTAACCAAGGCTTGGCGGTTCACATACGAAGACCTACAACGATAGGTCTTCAGAAAAAGACTGCAGGAACCCCGAGAGGGCCAAAATACTATGCTATACGATACCATACTACACTAAAGGATGCTATACGACACTAAACTATCCTACCCTAAGGGTCCATGTGCCCAAATAGTATATACTTTGGCCTTAAAGTAATCCCCATATAGGTACTCTGGGTCAAAAATTATGCTACTTGGGTACATGGACCCTTACTGTACGATGCCATACTATACTAAAGTATACTGTACGATACGAAACTATCCTACATGAAGACCCTGTACGCCCATGGCAGTCACATGAAATCAAGCTGCTACCCCTGCCACAAGAGCAAGGACTTTGTTGTGGACGGGGCGACGTCAGATCTGGGGTTCGTAGGACGTGTCGGCTAGAGTTCCGTCAGGAGCAATCGGCCCGACAAAGATTAGGCTTTAGGGTTTAGGTTCTACATCTTCTCAACACTCCTTCAAGGTATCTGTGGCGATCAGCAAAAAGTTTCCCGTCTGAAGAATGCAACCCACATCCAGCCTCCAGCCGTTCTCCCGTCGTTTTCTCAGGAGCTGAATACCCTAGCTCAAAAAAGGCTAACTTTATAATTATACTAGTAAACCCCCAAAAGGCTAAAGGTTACCTACCCAGCTACGATAAGGCTTCGAAACGCAAGTGTCGCGGCGAAGCTCGGAGGCAACGCAGCAACATCAGTCATCATGAGACATCGGTTTTCACGGTGCGTCTTGTCTGGCGCCACAAAGATGTTGTCACGAGAAACCAGAAAATAGCAAACCACGCTGCAACTTGACCCATGCAGGCAATATCTTGCTTGGGACAGTGCAAACTTAGACCTTGAACTGAACGTTCCTAACTCTGCTACGATCGGCGTTCGGAGCGATCTCAGATCTTAAACTCGATGTTCCCAACTCTGACAGGGCATCTGTTGTACATGTGCTGCTGGATGATGTAAACATACCCATTGTAGCTGCGCATCTCTCGCAAACCGAGACCGCGTCCAAATCTCCGCATCGCTTTTAGCACTTGCGGCTGTGATGCTTTGGTCGTCTTCAAGAAGCCTTGCTTGCACAGAGTCTTCCGTACCTCGATGTCGCTTGGAGCAACAACCCACTTGCCGGAGGTTAGATTTGACAGAAACGCATTCTTTATTTTGTGCTCCACGTCGACGGCGGTGTCGCTGGAGACAGGCAGTGCATCAAGCCTTTTTCGGAGAGTGGCCTTGTGCTCTGGCCTGTTCACAAACAGGAACAGAGCCTCGGGTAGATCATTGCTCAAGCCTTCATCCAGATACCCCAACCTTTGCAGAGCTTTCGCTACCATGCCCGCGGAATCCTCGAGCATGAAAGGCCCTCCACCTCTGAAAACTCTCCTTGCGTTTTTGCCACCATACTCTCTGAGCGTTTTGTCATTATTAGATCCACTGGTTCTAATGGGGAGGAAGAAAGCATGGTCATTGTGGTAGCAAGCCCATGAAGTCGAGCGTCTTGAAGCTTGGAGAAGTTCACATGCAGCTCCAAATGCCAACTCCGTCGGAAAAACTGTAAGTGGACCCAGCCGGTTAACAAACCAAAACTTTGCCACAGACTGTAGCAGCTGTGTTCTCTCATCTCCTTCATCGCAGTAGCCAAGTTCGTGCAGAAAAGCCCGAAGTTGATCTAAATCTTCTTGGTCAAGATGAGAAGGACGACAAGGCTCCGCCATGCTCACACTTCCATGTCCGTCCGGTTCTAACGTAGCTCTAACCTTCGTGCCCTGACCACGCCGATGTTGTTCAGCCTGTATAGCAGAAGTAGCCAATGGCACAACATGCGCTTCAGTCTCTTTGTACCTTCGAAGACCAGGGCTGATGGAGGCTGGACCACCTGTAGGGACAAAAACCCACATGTCCTTCTTGCGCAAAGACGCGATCAGCTGAACCTGATCGAAAAAGTCGGTGTCGCACGTCAACAAAGCTATGCAGATGTCGTCTTTCGACTGAGCCAATTGCACCAACTGTTCTTCAATTGCTGTGTCGGTCGCCTCTCCATCTTTGTTTCGTGGAATGGGGGTGAAAGCAACCCCACTCTGTTGGAAAAGCTGGTGCCATTTCTTGTTATTCCTTCTGCCTGGCTCAGCGTAAACAGTCGTACAAACACGGAAGCCTTCCTTCCTCAATTTCTCCATGGCTTCCATGATCGGATATATACCACCGTAATCTGCATCCACAAGCAGCTCTGCACGCCTTTTGGAGACCGCCAAGTAAGTCCGACGTCGCTTTTTCGGTGCCTGCAACCACTGTTCGGATTTTCTCTTGTTGATCATGAAACGACTCGGCAACTGATGATTAGCTGTTTCGCAAAGTTGGTGCGCCAATGCTTAGCAAACTTCTTCAGGGCTGGTCAGCGTGATCCTTCTTCACAAGAATTCGAAGAGGCAGCCATACAGCTATGACAATATGACCAACACATGTAACTGCATGGCATCCAACTCCTCTCCTACATGCAGTCGGTATGTGATTCCGAAAATAGGGGACCCTAATATAGTACCCGGAATAGTGGGATCCTCATTATGAGGACCCCAAAATAGGGTACCGCCCATATCGTTGCAGGCGAGGGGCTGGCCAAGAGACCGCAGCAATGATGGACAGCCCCCACCGCCCCCAACCTGGTTGCAACGGCTCCTGAAGCTGCAAGTGATGATGTTGCTGCCCGCTTTGAGGGCACCGAGAAATCGCAGAACCGTGCGAGGAGCTGTGCGCCCATGACAAAGCTAGCATCCTTGCTACAGAGATCGGAGATGTGGTCCCAGTGTCCTTGAGCAAAGATCCCAAGGGCATCATCACCTAACCCCAGACTCCGCCCTGTGTACAGCATGCTCCATCGTGAGCCACCAGCATGGGTTCTTGGACTGCAAACACCTCAACATTACGGCTTTTGGACTCTCCGGTTGAGACTTGTGTCGAGTGGTCCAGGGCTGAGGGTTCCACAAATTCGAAGGGACATCAGCAAGGCTTGGGTGTTGTAGAAGTCTGGTTTTTGTGTCACTGACAGGGCGCTCGTTTTCTGGCTGATGGGGGCTGGAGAATGCCAGCTAAGGCCTCTATATAATGAGACAGGACCTCGGGTGTTCAGAGTGTTTCGGAAAAAGCGTGCTGTGGGCTTACTCTTATACAGGGGATGTAGGATCCTTGTAACCTTGCACCCAGGATCCAAAACCCAAACCCATGTAAGCACCAGCCGAGGTCCTCGGGTGTCGGCGAATCAGGGGCACGGGACTTGGTAAGCAGGTTATAAGTAGAGTTGTAAGTACCCTAAATGGAGTTACACCAATGATAACCCTACTTATAAACGGCTTACTAAGTCCCCTGCCCCTCCAAGTACACTTCACAAACTTGGGATTTGGGATATGGCATGGGGTCGCCCGGGTCTCAGACTGCCAGCACCCAAGATGCCCCGCCAATGCTGCAGTTGACAAAACAAGCGTGCCTCTTCTCTGCCAGAAAAGCTCATGCTCAGTCCTGCACGGGAGATCGATATTATAGGGGCCTGAACAATTAGAATAGGGTTTTGGGGCCCATTATACTAAAAGAGGAGCCCCAAAATAGTATTGGTATTATTTAATCCCCTATAGTATCAACCCGTCTATGCTTGTGAAGATGCAAGCCCGAAGCCCTGGACACTGCGCTCCTAAACTCTGATCCACCACCCGGTCCGCAATAAACCCCACGGGCCCCAAGGCCATAAACTTTGAACCCGGAAACCAAGAGCGCAAAGAGGTGCCAACTTCTTCAGAATATCCAATCATTCGTTCAATCTTTGTTCACCATCGCTGCTGAAATTTAAACTCTCAACTTAGGGTTTAGATTTCAGGGGCCCGGTACCAAAGAAGCACTACACTTGCTTTGTCGTTTACCTTAACCTGGAATTGATGCATTCAGGAGTACCTGTTTGGGACAAGCTTCAGTGCAAAAGACCAAAGGCTCAAAGTACAGCCAAGCAGAATTGATGTCTCTTGGATGAAGGGATGTTGCTTGACAGGACTCTCTAAAGCAGCCAAGCTTTAGGGTACAGTCCTTTTCGAAAACAGAGTCCTAAAGGGCTGGGGATTGTGCCTTCACCCCAGGCTCAGAAATGTAAGACTTCTTCACGTGTACATCCCGAAACTTGAGGACCTACATAAATGTTATAAGTTACACACTCTACATTCTACATAATCCCTAAATTGTACACACGCATGAGCGTTAGACACAGCCCTTGAAGGAACCGCTGAGGCAATGAAAACTTGAAAGGCCAAATGGGAGTTTCCAAAAATACGCTGATATAGTACCCTACATAGTAGGATCCTTATTGTAAGGACCCCAAAATAAGGTACCCCTAATTTCGGAAACTCCCAATGGCCCAAGTACGAACCCTAAAGAACCCGGATAGGAATCTTGTAGGCTATCCCATGAAGGAAACCTAGATACAATCCCTACATTTCTGAAAGGGTGGTTCCTTAAGGGGGGTTCCTTAAAGGGTTCTATAAGGGATCTATGGTGGTTTAGGGTACATAGGTCTACTTTGAGGTTCATGGCACTTAGTAACTATGGTTATAAACAAGATAACTATACTTGTAACTGGTTATAACCCCAGCTAAGGTACTTATAACTGTACTTACTAAGTCCCATGAACCTCCATGTAGATACTACCCCTCAAAGGAATCCAATAGGCTACCCGTTTACCCCTGTACATTAACCTCCATAGAGCCCGAAAGAGGCACCCTGAACTTGAACTCCGCCCTAGGCATCGAAGGACTCATACATTAAGGCTATTGGGTTCAAAGACCTTACTATATAAGGCTTTTGGGCTGTTTTGATGCCCAGGGCCGGTCCTTCTTTTTCTTTTTCTTGTCCTTTTTCTTCTTTTTCTTCTTCTTCTCAGAGGAGGAGTCCGAAGCGCTCGACTCGACTTCCTTCGCCTGCAGGTGTCTTGGGTTTAGGTTTCGGTGCTTGCGGTCGAGCGTTTGTGGATTGGGGTGTAGGGTTTCGGGGCTATAGAGGGTCTGGCTTAATTCTGTAAAATAACATAAGCAATGTATATAGTCTTAAAATTCTATAGTACACTACTTCAAGGCCTTCCAATGTGAGTAGTTCAAGGACTCACAATGTACATACTAGGCAAGCGGACCCTTGCCACGACTAGCCCTAAACACCCGCAAACCACGATGCCAAACCCCATGCTCACCATCAACAGCCTGGCCTTCTTCCGTTTCACTGGCCGAACGCCAACTACCCGTCTTTCCACCTGTCCTTGGCGCAAAAACCATGTGGATTTGAGGCGGTAGTACCAGGCGGTAGTGCTTACCCCAAAACCTCAACATCAAACTTCAACCTTGAGTAAAATGGTCTTTGGTCTGCGCCTTCTGGGATGCTAACTTTGCTGTGACGAACCTGACATATAGGCTCGCTTTGCAATGATTCTGGTATTGCAATCAGCCTGAAGCTGCCACAGCCACAGATGCCACACTGAAAACCTTCGGCCGTAGTGCTCAGGAAACTTGTCAGGGGCACCTGGTTGCCGTGGTTTGGGCCCCCCCTGCGCCCATGAGCTGATGCCGCAACACTGTTGAAGGACAATTGCTGTATTGCAAGAGTTCTCGGAAACTTCGGGAAATCTGAAGTTTGCCTTGCTCAGGACAATGCATGATTGCAGAGTACTTGAGTCCCAAGCCCCTGTCTAATCATCAAGAGTCCACAGCTACCCAGGTGAATCACAAGAACTCTTAACCGTGTGAGTAATAAACTCACTGGCCCAAGACCCAAAAAATAAAAGTTGAAACTTTCGGAATCGACTACCTTATAAGAACCCCCAAAAGCTGAAATGTTGAGTTTACAGTCAATAATTGACGGTCTTAATCTGGGCACTTATAAATGGAACAGGCGCCGGGCTCCTTGCCAGGGATCCCAGATCCCTCCATGGCATCCCATGCCCCTTCATTAGGAGCTGCCCCCACCCTGTAATAGTGACCATAAGGATTATATAGGATTATATTAGGGCCCTATTATATTCCCATTATACCACTATTACAGGGTGGGGGCAGCTTCTAACCCCTTCATAACCAGGCCCCATTATCTAGGATGCCCAGTAACCTAGGAATAAAAAGGGCTCCCTTTTTGGTATTGGGTACCTTTATAAGGAACCTAGGACTACAAAAAGGTAATAACGGTACCAACTCAGATCAACATACATACAGTACTCCCTGGCCTTAGCAAAACACCCACCTCTGGCATGAGTAGCTCATAAGGGCTCTCTCAAACAATGGTGAATAGTTCATCCAGAAGACCAAACCCTTCGAAAATCGAAGCCCTAAACCTTAAACCGTTAAACCCCACAACCGCATATGACTCAAGCCCTAGCTTCTACCCCTGCACACCTAACCCTGGGCATCAAAATAGCCCAAAAACCTTCTATAATATGGTCTTCGGGCCCAAAAGCCTTGATATATGAGTCCTTAGAGGCCTAAACCCTATAGATCCCTTTCAAGGACCCCTTATAGATCCCTTTAAAGGGCCCCTTATAGATGGTAGTAGGCCTAAACTCTTTGCCAAGCGGCCGCAGCGGGCGACGGTGATGGGTGCAATGGGCTTGTCGTCGGACGTAGTCTTCACGCCCTCAATGGCGTCCTCAGTTTACCCTAAGGCTCAAAATAGCGCAAAAGCCTTATATAATAGGGTCTTTGGGCCCAAAAGCCCGAAAATATGTGTCCTTAGAGCCTAAGGGCTAGGATCCACAGGGAACTCAGGGTTTAGGACGCAGGCTTTGGGGTTTGGGGCTTATTCTGTTTATGTTCTACCACTATTCGACAAGTACTTGTGAGAGGGGCCTTGTCCACCTGCGGGTTTTTAAGGCTCAAGGTTTAAGGTAAAAGCCAGAAAGTTGGAATATGATTATCCTAACCCTTCTATGGTATATTATAGGGGATCCTACCATGAAACCATATTCCAACTTTCTGGAGTTCCCTTTACGGCTGTTTAGGCATTCAGAGGGTGAGCGTACTTGTTGTTTCGCGGTTTGCCTAACGGAGTGTATGTAGGTAACAAGCGGGCTAGCACAAAGGACTGGGCCTGTGTTATCCTTGAGAACCGTACCTTGGTTGCTCTGACACAGGCTTACATTCAATCTGGCATCTGGACCTCAATACCGTGGCGATGCAAAAAAAAGCCCCGAACCCGAAAAATGCTGACATCCAAACTCTCGGCGATTCTCCCTTCCGCAGAAATGTGTACTGGCAGCGTCGAGAGCCAATCCTAGGTCCCAGGCGCAGAGCCAGAGCCGTAGCGCAACTTGGCTATTTAGCTCCTTTTCTCGTAGCGATTATCATTATCCCTGGCTCCTCGGCTCCTCCAATATCAAAGGTTAGCTAACCCCTACACCCCAAAACAAGAGCCCTGAAACGGCACCGAGGCCCTGGCTAAGGTTGCTTGGCCCTCCACAAGCTCACCGAAGACGCAATGCTTCCCTGCGTTGAGGGAGGGCTCAGGGGCTTCGGTTCTATGGGGCTTGGGGATGAACGGCTTAGGATTTAAGGGTTTGTAATTTAGGGTTTAGGGGTTTCAGGGTTTCGGATTTAGGGGTTTTGAGGGCTTGGGGGCTTAAGGCTTTAGGACCTTCAGGGTTTGCGGGTTTAGGATCTACTTGGAGGTTCATGGGACTTAGTAATTAGGGTTGTAATTCAGGCAACTACACTTACATGCTTATATAATCCAAATAGGGTACTTATAACTGTACTTACTAAGTCCCATGAACCTCCAAGTAGGGTTCAGGGCTTGAGGGCTTGAGGCTTAGGGTCTAAGCTTGCGCATCGAGCTGTTCCCCAAACATCTGTGCTTCTGAAAGGACCTTTTGAGGGTACTATAATTACTATAAAGTTCTATAACAGGGTCCCCTTGAAGGGTATTATCTGGTTCTTTCATCGGTTCGCCCTTGAAGGGGTTCCTCCATGGGCTCTACCTGTAGACTTGTACCCTGCCTCTGGTTTTAGGTTATCTACTCTTTCATATAACAGATCCTAACCATAAACATGGGTATCCTGAAGAAAGGGCAGGGTATGAGCCTCTAGGTAGTAGCATACCATAATGGTTTCAGAAGCTCCTATGTACATCGGTACTTTGACTCAAAGAAATGCAATGCTTGGCTGAGTCTTGAGCTGGGAACTACACTTGTAACTAGTTATATATATATATAACCACAAGTAATGTACTTCTAACAGTAGTTACTAAGTCCCATGAACCTCAAACTGAACCATTGGCCCCAGGCCGTACAGCCAAGTTTAATTGAATCTGCAAAACACGCCCGAGCCAGGTTAAACGCCATCCCGGACATTCACCTGAAAAAAACCCTAAACCCGGTGTAAACCCCAAAATCTGAAAGAGTCCATGTGCCTATGCTTCTAGGGGTGCTTGGGGTTGAAGCAAGGTTCACCATGCTTGGAGGTTCATGGGACTTAGCAACTAGGGTTACAAGGGGCTCCTTTTAAGGGTACTATAGGGTTCTATAATAGGGTTCCCTTTAAGGGTCTAGGGTTTAGGGTTTAGGGTCTACTTAGAGGTTCATGGGCCTTAGCAACTAGGGTTATAATTCAGGTAACTACACTTATATGTTCCACAGCCGTTCAAGTCCGGGGTTTACGGGTTTAACTAGTGGTCCTGAACCCGCTGAGGAAGCCTAAACCCTTCTAAATTCCTTAAACCACAAGGCCCCAAACCCTTTGAGCAATCTAAGTGCTGGGCCATTCAACCTGTGCTCCTTCAAGAATGCCTTTAAAGGAACCCTTACAAAGACCTGGGAGCCGAACCGTTCAAGTGATGTGCAGGCTTAAAGAGGATGAAGAACTGCGAGCCATTTGTGTCCTCAGAAGTAGAAGTGATTCTTGTTGCTTTACATGGGCTCTTTCCGACTGCAGTACAGCTAGAATTCCTTACCAGGAGGAGCCGTTGGTCGAGTCCTCAGCAGGTTGAGGGTTCAGGGCTTAGGGTGCTACGGTTGGACGTGGGTTCAGGCTGTCGTATATGGGCCTTGATAACTACAATAGGTTTTGAGTGTATATGGTAGCATATATATTTATATCTGGACCATTAATACTGCTACAACGTCATATCGACTCTGCATTAGGGTTCAGAACTTTAGAGTTGTTATGGGCGTGGGGCTGGGGCTCTACTGGGGCGGTTTAGGGTTTAAGGTCAAGGTTGGCCCTGGATTGGCACGATGGGTATCAGGCCTGACGTGAAGCTACAGGAAACTATTGCCTGCAATTTGCCCCACACATTTAAGAAGGGTAAGGCCGTAACCCAAATAGCATAAACTTTGACCCAAAGTACCTATATAGGGACTACTTTGAGGCCAAAGCACATACTCCTTGGGCACATGGACCCTCAGGGAGAGGCAACTTGTGTAAAAGAGCGGCCCCTGTATCGATCACGGAATACAGTACGTAGATAAGCTGGTGCAAAATGCTACCGACGACCTATCTACTATCAGACTCTGTGATCCATCAATACGAAACGTAGTGGTAGCGAGAAAGTCAGCAACCGTCTGACGGCAGGCTGGAGGGACTTCCTTGGTCCTGTTCTGCCATAGTGCCCAATACTTCTTGTTCCGATGTACTAGGTCAGCCACCGGCATCTCAACCATAGAGTGGAGGAAGCCATGGACACGATCAGCAATCTCCATACTGTACCATTCGGCATACCATTTGCACTTGGGCTTCTTGTCGATCCAATGGCAATACTTCAGGTCGGTATGTTCATGTGCCCAGCCATGACAGGTTTGTTCCACAAGCCAGCCGGATCCTTCCACAGCCAAGACACAGCGCAGCTTGCCCATTGTCGCGACAACATGCTCAGCTTTCATTACACGTTCGCGCAAAGAGCGCCAGGAGGCATAGCCAGCGTTGCAAAGGCCAGTCCGTGGAAACTCCACCATCATCGGAGCACTTGGGCATAGAAGTGTGCGGCCTCGCCCGAGGACGTACCCTCTTTCCAGCCAACCGAAACGCAACTGGGTCGTCGAGGCCAGGAGGCATGCAACCTCGAGCAGGTCGTCTGGCCCGAGGGCATGCATAGTATGTACTTTGGACCCCAATATACCTACATAGGGACTACTTTAAGGCCCAAGTATATACTACTTGGGTGCCGCTGCATTTGCGGCAGGGTACCATCGTGCCCTCTGTCGACGATTGGTCTCGAGGTTACATGCCCCCTCTTTACATCCACACAGGGAGGCGATGCTGAGCAGCGTAGAAGTAGCGTTATATGGCAAACGTACCCAGTCCAACGAGCCTTGGCTCGTCCATTCAAGTGTCCGTCTTTTGGATAGCCTGCAGCCAACACCCCAGACCCTAGACGAGCAAAACCTGCTCCGCGACCCTTGAGCCCTCAACCCCTATGTCATTATAACCTAAGCACTTAGGCCCTGAAGGGGTTGCTGCATAGATACCTGAGTGTCGCAGCAAATACTATATGATTTCTACACAGAATGTTCGGGATTGCGGCTACTAAGTTGAGCAGTTTGGCGGGGGCTGCTGAATAAAAAGGAATCTGGGCGCTGACTGGCAGGCACTAATCCCTAAACCCTAACCTAAACACTAAACCCCTAAACCTCATGAAGTTATGAAGGTTCAAATTTATTTTAGAGCAGAGGTCGCAGTGTACCGCCCGGTAAGATTCAACCTTGAAGCCATCATACCCTAAACCCTAAACCGTATTATAAATCTCCCACTCCGAATCCTATGCCCTCCAGAAACCTACAAATCCCTGACACTTCCCTGACTTATCCTTCAAGAGCACCCTCTAATCCCGTGAAGAAACCCAAAACCCTAAAAAACTCAAACCCTACAGCCCTAAAGCCCTACAACCTGAACCCTATACCCCAAAACCAGTACATAAAAGGTTTCACAACTCAAACCTCAAAATGTCTGGACCCTAAATCCTTAAACCCTATAAGCCTGTAACTATTACCTCAAACACCAACCCTAAACCGTAAACCCGAAACCCTAACCCAAAACAACTGGGGAAGGGGCACGGCCGCTGTTGGCCATGCTCAAAAGGCCCCTTTCGAGTTTTAGAGCTTAGGAGTTTAGGGGCGGTTTAGGGTTTAGGGTTTAGGAGTTTAGGGGGTTACTGGGTTGTAGTTTTGGGGGTCTGAAAAGTATTTATGAATAGGTACCGCTATAGGAACCATAAGGGAAATTAAAAAGTTTCCCAAATTGCCACCTAGGTTAGGGTTTTGAAGGGATAGACCTAAGAAAGGGTGCCCTTTTTGGTCAAGAGGTTTAGGGGCTTCTAAGGGAACCTGAACCCGCAAAACAAGGGAATAAGGGCCTACACTGGGTCCTAGCAGAGTTTGGGAGTTGAGGGTTTTGATGGGGTTAGGATTTAGGGGATCAGGGGTTAGGGGTTTCGGGTTTCAGAGTTCAGGGTTTATAGAGGTTTAGGGATTCGGTTGGGGGTTGCAGGAAAGATGGCTTCCTTTAATGTGTTCTTTGCACTTGAAGTTAGGGTCGTTTCGGCAATGTTCTTAGGATTTAAGGATACGGTCGTAGGGTTTCGGACTTTGGCATAAAGTTGGGGTTAAAGTAAACCCCATAAAGTTGGAAACCGGATTCAGGCCAAATAGTGCTGGGATTCCCTTTACATTACTCTTAAGGATTGAGGCTACAGCGTTTCCAACTGTTGGGCTTCTGCTGTAAGGGTTTAAGGTTCGGGCCAGGGTTTGGGGTTTAAAGTCGGCTGATCTTCCCAAGCTTAGGTTCCGGAGTTTGGAGTTCAAGGGTGTGGATGTTGCTTGGAAGGACAGGGGACTTAGTAAGTAGGTTATAAGTAGGGTCATAATTGGGGTAACTCCATTTAGGGCACTCATAACTCTACTTATAACCTACTTACTAAGTCCCCTGCCCTTCCAAGTGGGGGACTGCTGCAAAGGGGTTCAGTGTAACAAGAGTGGTCAAATGCCTTGGAGGTGTCCTGTAGAAAAGGTTGGTCGGGCCGTGTAATGGCTTCGTAGGCATTCCCGCACCTTCTAGACCCCCAAACTCAAAATCCAATACACCACACCCAACAACGGAATTTAACGATACGCGGCCTGACCGAGCAAACAACACAACCTCGCCTAACGCGGGCTTCCATTTTTTGGGGCTTCGCATTCAAGATTTTGCGGAAACAATACTGGAACAAGGATCCCGGGCCAGGAGCTATGAAGGGTCTCGGATTTGGAGTATGACCACATCGGGTTCGCTTACTATAGAGGACTGATGAAGTCGGAAGAACAGTTTCGGAGAGAGGGGAGTGCCTTCCAGATATGCAGCCACTGAACGATAATACCACCAAGCCTTTCCGACTGCATTGTATGATTTCGTGCTTCAGGCAGCGATGTTAGAGGGCTGACTGCCAAGGACTTCCAACATCTCTCAGTTACGGAACATGCCTCAAATCATGGTACGATGACAGATATGATGTAAAGTATAGGGATTTCGGATGGTCTGGCATTACCTGCTTCAGGCAGCGATGTTAGAGGGCTAACTGTGCAGCTCCAAAACGACTTGGACATCAGACCCCGAGGGTCCGTGTGCCAATGCCAAAATACTCTGGCCCCAAACTACCTATATAGGGACTACTTTTTTGCCCAAGGTATACACTGTAATCAGTATAAAGGTGCTTGGACAGGATTAACACATGCAGACACCTGATCAATGCAGCACGCTACCATAAGAAGGGGTTATAGTAGGGATCCTGCTTGGAGGTTCACGAAGGCCGAGCTGAACCCGAACACCCTAAACCCGGTTTAGGATGTAGGGCTTAGTATGCTCCTTACCTGGACCTCTGAAAGCAGGGGGGTGTACAGGCGCATGCCGCGCCTCTTTGCATGGCGCAGAGCTAAGCCTCCGGCCTGGCAGCAACGAATTGTGTGAAAGACGGGTACTTACTGAGCCCTGTATCATGACAACCGATTCGGGTTGGGGCGTGACGCTTCGGTCATCAAACCCCGCACACTGAATCCTGCAATCTACATAAAGCTTGCACGCCGACATCATATATACTAGCTCTGAGACAAAACCGATTTCGCAACCGACACATGAGATTGAGATCCCAAAACACTCATGCCCACGTCGGGAGTTCCTTGTAAGGAGCCGCATGACCCTGGTACTTCAAGGAACCAAACCAAGAGGCTCATGTACCTCTGTAAAGTAATCCTGGCGATCCAAAACCCCTAGCGTTTTCGGAGGTAGACCCTCTAGTCAAGGTGTCTTAACCGATTTTTCGGATTTGGGGATAAAGGATAAAGTAACTATATACCTCTTCAACTATGCAATGCATGACTGGGTTGTAGCTTTGGGGCTCTGACAGGTATTTGTGATTAGGTACCTCTATATTAGGAACCAAAAGGGAAATTAACAAGTTTCCCAAATTGCCACCTCAGATCCTCGGCCCGGCTGTTGCAGTTGTGGCTGTAGCATCGTGGGCGCAGGAAAGTGTGGGGTTTAGGGTTTATAGGGGTTTAGGGCGTGTGTGGTGGGCGTCACAGACGTCACAACCTGGAAGCGTACAGCGCGAGAAGCGCCACGAACCACAGTACTAGCTTGAACCGCACACCCCTTTCCTGAACCCTTGACCCCAAACCCTAAACCGACCTCGTCGTTGAACTTCCCGCCGTAGATGGACTGCCAAGCCGCACAATTCTACAATCAAAACGTAGGGTCTAGGGTTTCAGTAGTCCTAACTGCAGCGATTCTGTCTTGTGCTGTTACTGCCAACCAGCCAACCTGAGAGACAGAAATAGCAAGAAGCAAACTTCAGCTATCATATGAATGACGAGGGTAAGGAAGTGAAGAACGTACCGCAGAATGCTACAGTCGCAACTGCATAGATACATGTACATGGGCACAGCAAGACACGTGTTGTGTGTGTGTATGTGCACGCATTCATGCGCATGCAACTGGACAGATATGTGGGCTTCTCTGTACATGGACATCAAGTCGGGGTGAGTGTTTGCAGGCTTCCGCACCAGCTCTACTTTGAAGATCAAGCGACTTAGCAAGAAAGCTTGTAACTTGTAACCTGACGGCAGGTTGTGATAGCAGCAGTATCTAAATGTAAGTTGGGGCTCTAGTCACTAAGTCTCATGATGCTGCAAGCATTCAAAAATCGAAGGGCAAATGACATACGGTGGCCTTAGTCGTCCTTATGTAGGAGTTTAGTGTTTGCATACTGCTCACTGATGCCTGCTGTAGACTGCTGCAGTTCAGGTTCTAGGATCCTACGTGTGCAAGTACCAAAATAGTAGGGTTTTAAGTCCCAAATATCCTGCACTGAAGGGTTTTTCCACACTTGTATACCCCTACCCTTGGGGTTCATGTATCTTTGTAGCGCAGGGTTTGCCCTAGACGCCAAAGCCACCAACGTTGCCTCGCCGCCGCGGCCATCGCCCAGCTCGAAGTCGCCCCCCTGCGGATCCCCAAGGGTCCCACCAGGGTCCCCAATTTAGGGTTCCTTTACAGTAGAAGCCAGAAAGTTGGAATATGGTTTCATGGTAGGATACCCTATAATTTACCATAGAAGGGTTAGGATAATCATATTCCAACTTTCTGGCTTCTACCTTAAGGGTAAGGGGATCTATAAGGGGTCCTCTAAAGGGATCTATAGGGTTTAGGCTCTGTAAGGACTCATATTTGAAGGCTTTTGGGCTCGAAGACCAAACTATATAAGGCCTTTGGGTTATTTTGAGCCTTCGGGTTAGGGTTCCTTTGAGGGTTTCTTTAAGGGTTCCTTTAAGGGGCTCCTTTAAGGGCTCCTTAAAGGGATCTATAGGGTTAAAGTTCGAGGCTTCCCCTGGTTTAGGGTTTAAGTGGTTTTAGGGGTTTAGGGGTTTAGGGTTTTAGGGTTTAGGGTTTAGGGTTTTGGGTTTAGGGTTTTGGGTTTTAGAATTTAGGGTTTAGGGTTTAAGGGTTTTAAAGCGTTTTAAGGGGTTTCGGGTTTAGGTTTAGGGGTTTTGAGGGGTTTAGGGTTTAGGGGTTTTGAAGGGTTTAGGGTTTAGGGGGCTTAGGGGGTTTAAGGCTTAGGGGGATTAAAGGGCTTAGGGTTTAGGAGTTTAGGGGTTAAGTTTTTGGGGGGTTTAAGGTTTAGGGGTTTAGGGGTTTAGGGGTCTATATAGGGTTTAGGGGTTTGGTGTTATTGTGGCCTCCCCTAAATAATTCCCTATTTTTTGGCTTGACCAAAAACCGGAGCATAGTTTAAAGAGCTTCCCATACAGGGCTTCTATAAGGGCTCTATGAAGGTTCTACGGTTGATGATACAATTCCTGCATTCCCCACCACTATGGGAAATACGTTATATTCCTTACTGTGGGTAATGCAGGATGCATATCATCAACAGTAGTATACCCTAAACCCTAAACCCCTCAACCCTAAACCCCCAAACCCCTAAACCCGAAACCCTAAACCCGAAACCCTAAACCCTTACTGTAACCCAAACCCCTAAACCCCTAAACCCTAAGCCCCTAAGCCCCTAAACCCCTAAACCCCTAAACCCCAAACCCTAAATCTTCGACTCTAAGAGCGTCCTTTTGGCTTGGACGATTTTTGGGTCTAGAGGTGAGGGGGCTTACCAGGATTTTTTCAAGGGCCTTCTAATAGAATCCTTATGGCCCCCAATAGTGAGTATTTGAGGTACATCAGAGTCCTTATAGCCCCGAATAGTGGGTGTTTGAGGTATATCAGAGTTGTTATGGCCCCCAATAGTGGGTATTTGAGGTGTATCAGAGGGTGGTTGGGCGGTCTATGTAGGTCTTGCTGGAGCCTGCACTTAAATTAAAGCTTCATGGGACTTAGCAACGAGGGTTACATGAAGAATCATACTACGAAGGTAGCTGTCTTCATAAAGGCTTATGGCCCCAACTAAGGTACTTATAACTGTAGGTACTAAGTCCCATGAACCTCCAAGTAGGCTTCAATTCGGAGCTGGTGGTTTAGGCTTTAGAGTTCACCGATTAGGGTCTCGATGGAAAGCACGAGGTTTGGAGTAGTCTCAGCGCTTCAGGGATTTTGGGCTTTCAGGCTTAGGCTTCGCGGAATTAGACTGGGATATTGAAGCGTTTTGGTGTGCCAAAGCGTCCTATGTACTGTTATGGGGGATACTTCCCTAGGTCATTATAGTAATTTTTTGTAATATGGAAAGCCTAAATTCTACTATATCGCTACATAGGACCCTTTGGGTGTGTCAGCTTCCGGGGGGGTTGGGTTTTTGCCGACCTTGTTGTTGCTTCTGTGCAGGACAACAGGAGTCCTCGCCAGTGGGTGAAACCACCTTGAGTGTCCAGCGTTTTTCGGGATTAGGAAGTTGAGGATTCCAAACCAAAACACGGCGAACCCTGAGCCTACATGATTCAGAGGTATGAGGACTTAAATCAAGTAGTAGTGATACCCCACAATTAGAATGATATGCTGCGAACCCTTATACAACTATTCGTGCATGCCACTACATATACCTCCCAGATCGCAAACCACCATGCGCTGATTCGTCTCTGCGCTGCTCTGTCAAACCCTGGATATATTTTGTATATGTATACACGCCTCACACAACTAAATCAAAGACCAGCGCTGGACACACAAGATGCTGCTGCACACTGGTTTTACTGGCAGCGGGGGCAAAGCCCCAGCAGGGATCAACTCGTGGGTTTCAGGGCTCTCTGAGGATCGGAAGCATGATTGTATCGGCGGTATAAGCTCAACGGCCTCCAAGAGTACACCTGAGACAAGAAGTGTAGTGAGATAAATATTCTTCTTGAAGTTCAGTTTTGAAATACTGTAGCTCGGCTATGTTGTAGGGCGTCGGATATGAAATGCTACCCAACTCGTGGCTTGAAATGCTTACCTGTTGCGGCCAACCTAAATAGTACTGGCAGGGTAACACGGCGGGATTTCTGCCTCGGGCCGTTCTCTCTAGTTTGTGTATGGAACCTAGACCCCCCAAGTACCCTTTATAGTCGTCCCTTAATCCCTCTTAATGAGAAATATTAGAGCCCTTTACTGGGTACTTGGGTTGTCCGGGAAAAGCAAAACATTGTTCCGGAGTCAGCTAAACCCTTGACCCTAAACCCTGAAACCCAGATCGAGCTTTTGGAGCTGCATTTCCGCGCCATGCTTCAGCAAGTGGCGGAACAGCTGCAAACTCGGCTGGGGATGAAGTTGCAAGCCTCTCTCCGTGGTTCCCCAGTATCCCCTTAATTAAGAACAATACCGATAGTAGTAACAATACAGAAGAAGAGGTTGTGGGGCCTGCGTTTTGGCAACCCACTATTTTCAGTGGTTTTGAATTTTTCAAGTGGTTTTGTATGTTTCGAGTGGTTGCACGTGGGGTTCTCTGAACTGTGTACTAGTTTGGTGCGTGTGTACGTGTATGTTGTTGCTTTGGATGGTTTATAACATCAAGTATGAGTTGTTGTGCAAGTTGTGCAACACGAGGTCTGTTTATAAACACCGGGTTTGTTTATAAACATGTCGTGTCGTCACAATCATGTGCCTCCTCTTCAGAACTGATGTTGTATATGTTTAGAAACAACTAGCCTGCCAGACATGTAGATATGTATGTGTTTATAAACACCGGTCTAGGGGGAGGGGGGGGGAGGGGGGGGGGGGGGGGGGGGGGGGAAGTGTTTTGTGCATCTTCAAAGACTTACCACCCCCCCCCCCCCCCCCCCCCCCCCCCCCCCCCCCCCTCCCCTCTCCCCCAAAAGCAAAGCCAACGCCGCCCTGCACACTGCTCCCCCCGTCACTAGCAGCACCATCACCGCGCCACGACTCCAACCAACCAGTTTACAAACCTCACCGTACTGCAAGTCTTACACATTGACACACTGATACGTTAACTGGATTTTTGCCACGTACCGGTTCGTGTGGAATAGACCAAGACATTGTTTGATTGAGAAAACTATGAAACCCCTGGTATTTACGGTGTTTCTGCGTATGGGAAACACAATGTTATGTGGTTAGTTGTTGATAAACACCTGGCCTTGTTTACAAACAACAGAGCTGTCCATAAACACAGGGTTCACAATATTGTACACATATGCGTATACCTGTCTTCCCGTGTAAACACAAGTGTTGTTGCTACAAGCTCAGAGGTCCAATCTTTGCCACCTTTATAACCTTAGAGGTCCAGAAGGATATGAAAGGATTGATTGTATATCAAACCAAAAGAATTTCTGATACAGGTATTTGTGGACATGAAGGCCATGCAAGATCATGCAAAGGCCTGGACCACGACGGTTCGTACAGCTTTATCATTCCCCAGGCGAGGCTTCAGCGCGAGCGGCCCCATAAAACCAACTGTCCGGCTTCAGAATTCATATTGATCCAGATGCTCGCTATTTTGGATTGTAGACTGTGGGTAACCAGCAGGACATGAACAAGCGCAAACAGGAATTGAATCATCTTCGACAAGTAGCAGACTGACTTGTTAGCCACAGGCAGCTTTTCATTATTCCTTGGTTCCTTGAAAGTCACACACGCGAATACATAAGTTGAACTCACTCGAACTTGTTGACATGCCATAACATATTTAAAGCACTGACCTAAACACATATTTCGAATCCTGTGCACTTTTCCAAATAAGTACTCTAATTAATTCAATACCTACAGGTTCTCCAACAACCGAACACTGCATGCCAAAGCAGATGATGCAATGGTTCTGGTGTTGGGTGGAGTGGCTTGATAGAATGAAGAGTCTTGCAGGGATGAGATAAAGGCTCCGTGTCGCACGTGTCGAGTCTATGTGGCCTGCCCCAAGACTTGGTTTGACAAAGTGCAGAATACACGGTATTTACGGTCTTTCCTGCCTGTGATAGTTGTTGTGGGAAGAACTTTGAATACGTAGCCACTCAATGCCTACATGTCGTACCCGTTGACGTCTGATTATACACAGGCTAAGCCTGACCCTGAATACATTACTCAGGAAAAGAAGTGTACGGGACTTTGTGGTGTAATGCTGCGTGTACCTTTCAAGTGCTTGAAGCTGTTTGAATGTAAATATGATACAAAAAGTGGTCTGCAAAAACCCAGGCCCCACAGCAACCTGCTCTCTAACAGTACTAGTAATAATAACCAACAACCATCGTTATCAACACCACCACCACCACCATCATCATCACAGCTTCATCATCACCATCACCACAATATTGTGAATATGATGTAGATTAACACATGTAAAGTAGATATTGTAAAACTAAACGTAATAGTGATATTACTGTTACGGATAACAATCATAGAAACGACTTACAATAAAAAACTTTAATAACAAGTCACAGCAGGGTCAGTAAGAACACTAACATTGATAACAATATGCATTAAACATAACAACGATTGACACTAATCGATTTTTCAGGGTCGTAATAATCATGAGGGGAATTGTACCCGTGATCCTGAGGGAAGCGCGGACATAGGACAAAGCAACAAATGGTGGAGGTTACTACGAGGGGACCTAATCTCTATCAGCGCATGCTCTGAACAGTGAACACTGCATGTTGAGATCCGAATGCTGAACCCTAAACCACGCTAAGCTCTGACTCCTAAATTCTAGACTAATTACAATGTAAATGCTAAGTTCTGATCCCTCACTTGCTCTGCAGCTGCTAGTCCCTAGAGGTCCATGCGTCCATAGCATCTAGCAGCCGCTGTAGGATCACATACAGTCGGTTTAGGGTTTAGAATGCGAACCCTTCGCCAACCCTTCATGCCCATCTCAAGGCTTAATCCCCGTCTAAGTTTAGGGTTCAGGTTTTAGGGTTTAGTATTTAGGGGTCTAGGGTTTAAGGTTTCCAGAAAGGGCACACAGACTGTATCGGAGCCGCTTGCAATTTCAGAGCACTCAGTGGAAGTGAGACAGCGGTATAGCCTTATGGTACCTAGTTTGTGAAGCACCAGACGGCGCACCTTTGCAAGCTTGAAGGCAACTGGCTCTAGTTCCGGAGCTTAGATGACACACGGGTCATTGATCGAAAACGAGAAAGCAATCTTTGGATAACTGACCATGCAGATGCGCGCACGTAGAGAATGGCCAGCAGATGCATTGCCAGCCTTCCAGATTTGGCGGTTCATTTGATGTAGGGCGGATCCGCGAACCCTAAAACCTTGTTGTCGGTGTTGGGTAGATATGTAGCTTGCTGTTTTCGGGTTTCGGCGTAGGGTTGAACCCCAGCCCCCAAAACCAATGTCTTATTGTTTCTTTGGTGGGTAGATGCCTGCGTTTTAAGCTGAGGTGACATTTCTCCGCCGGAGCCGGGTCTCAGATACGAGAAACACTCACTCTTCACCCTGCAGAAAGATCACGACCCAGAGTTCCAGGTTGTTTAAATTTAACCCTACTTGTCGGGTATCCTGGGAAACTAAAGGTTAACCTTTTTGGAAAAAAAGGATTATAAAGGAACTATACTACCCAAGAAAGGTTAAAGGTTAGCTACTCCACTGCTAGGTAACCCTACACCCTCAACCGTAAACCCCAAGAGCTCCAATTTTATGCGTGTTTCACGTCTCTCGCGACAGCATCCCATGGGTTTGGTGCTTGCGGGCTTCAGTATACGGTTGAACCCCAAATCCTGAACCTTTGTCTTATCCCAAAAGGGTCCAAAGTACCTAGTAGAATGTAGGGCTTCTACACTAGATCCTTGTCAAGATTTGGGAAAGTATCCCCCACAACACTACCTAGGACCCTTTGGGTTATTGCTTCTGGTTTAGATGGGTTTGGTGCGTTCAGATTTCAGGTTTAGGATTTGGTTGGGGCTTGGGGTTTAGGATTTAGGCTTTAGTTCTTGGGGCGTTTGGCGTCTAATGTTCCTGTTGCTGTCGGAGCGGGCCATGAAGAAGCTGCAGAGGCAGTGGGGCGGGGATGCTTTTAAGTCCTCAAACTACAAAACTGAACCCCTTAACTGATTTCCCTACCATAGCTGTTGCTGAGTGGGGGGAAGTATCCAACATATGCCCTACAGCACAATCACCAAAAAACACCTAATGTAGAACACGGAAATGGTGCATAGCCTATATAGTTAATATATATATATATATACATGGCCCTTACATAAATCGGCTTAACGGCCCCTGCAACAAACAAATCACGACATCCTCTCACCCACACACACACACATAAACAAAAAAAAAAAAACTAAGTCAAAGCCCCCTTCACCTAGAACCCGAAAACCTAGATCCTGGATTTGTGACCCTCAACTCTAAACCCTAAGCCACAAATCCCGAACCCTATACCTAAACCCAAAACCATGAACCCAAAGACCTAAACTCTAGAGATCCCTTTAAAGGAACCCTTATAGATCCCTTAAAGGAACCCTACACCCCAAAGCCCTAAAACCGAACGACGGAAGGGCGCGGTGGTTCCAGGATCCCTTCTGAATCCCTTAAAGAACCCTTTGAGGTACCTAGACCCACTCAAGGGTTTAGCGGTTTAGGGTTTAGGGTTTAGGGGTTTAGGGTTTAGGGTTTAGGGTTTAGGGGTTAGGGTTTAGGGTTTAGGGGTTTAGGGGTTTAGGGTTTAGGGTTAATCCCTTAAAGAACTAAACCCTACTTTTTTTGTAGGTTCTTAGTATAAACCCTAATATGGAATTTATAGGGACCCTACAAAAGCGTAGGTTCTGGTAGGTTGAGGTACCCGGTGATGGAACTCTTGAGGCCTTCAAAGGCACCCTAAGCCGAAGCCGAAACCCCAAACCCCAAGCTAGAACTCTTACAGAGCCCCTTGAGGGGTTCCCTTCAGGGAACCCTAAACCCATCAAACAGGAGCCCTAAACCCCTAAACCGTAAACCCTTAAGTTTACTAAACCCTAAACCCTACCTGTAGCCGAAAGGGTCTACCTTCCTAGGGTTCCTTGTTATGTATAGTTCCTTAAAAAGGTAGGTCTTTTCGGCTACAGGTAAGCCCTAAACCCTCAATCCTAAACCAGGAGGCCTCGAACTTTAACCCTATAGATCCCTTCTAGGAGCCCTTAAAGGAACCCTTTTAGATCCCTTTAAGGAACCCTGAAGGGAGGCCCTTAAAACAACTCTCAAAGCAACCCTAACCCGAAGGCTCAAAATAGCCCAAAAGCCCCCCCAATGGTATGGTCTGACAGGGGGGGGGGGGTCCCTGGCGTGAGCGGAAAGGGGTTGGGGCCGTTGGAGCTGCCGCTGGATGGTGGGGCGGTGCTGGCGACCAGGGCTCACGCGCAAGCCCTTCGCAAGCAAGCCGTAAACCCTATGACGCAGCCCGTGCCCCGATTTTGAGCAACCTTAACTTGTACTTAAAACGCTACACCCAACCCTAAACCACACCTAACTGCAGGCTCTAAGCCTAAAGCAGAGCATACACCGCAAATCCTCCCTAATCCCTTGTCGACTCGAAGCCTTATACCTTGTAGCCGTAAACCCAAAACTCGAAAGCTTAAGCTAAACCCCAAACCCCAAAACCCCACAACCACCCACAGGGGGAAGAGGAACCCCACACCCCACACCACAGGGGAGGGGGGGGCCCCACCCTATATCCGGACCATTGACCTTTGGGGGGGGAGGGGGGGGGGGGGCTGCGGAGCGCGTGACCATATAGCACGGTTTTTGGGCCCAAAAGCCTTAAAACGTGAGTCCTTATAGAGCCTAAGGGTAAATTGGGGACGCTGGGACAGGAACCCTAAACCCTAAACCCTAAACCCCCTCAACCCTAAACTCCTAAACCCTGAACCCCCTAACTCCTAAACCCTAAACCCCTCAACCCTAAACCCCTAAACCCTAAACCCCCAAAACCCTCAACCCTCAACCCCTAAACCCTAAACCCAAAACCCTAAACCCTAAGCCCTAAGCCCGAGACCCGAAACGGGCCTCAGCCCTCTTCGAGAACGGGGGCCTCAGCCAGTCCAATGGCCTCCAAGGTATGACCTGAAGCTCTTGGGCTCCTTCTTAGTGGGTAATCTTATTCCTTTAAAGGGCTGCTTTAAGGGGATACTATAAGGGTACTATGAGGGATTTTGGTGCGACTTAGTTGCTGAGTTCAAAAGGCTTCCTAAGAGATCTTTATGGTAGGGTTTAGGGCTCCGTTTTAAGGGTTCCTAAAAGATCTTCATGGTAGGGTTTAGGGCTCCTTTTTTTAGGGCTGCTTCTCTCAGTATTTTTTAGGGCTTTCTTTTTAAGGGATCTTAAGGCTCTTTGGAAGGGCTTTAAGACAGGGCTTTAGGGGTCAGGGTTCCTTTTTTGGGTTGGGGCGGTCGAGCGCCCACTTTTAAGGCATCCTTGTCTAAGGGTTCTTAGTTCTCAGGGCTCCCTTCAAGCCTATGTGAGTGGTTGTCAAAATTAGGGTCCCTTTTTGGGCACCCTAAATATTAGGTGCCGTACTATATTAGGGACCCAAAAAAGAACCATAATTTTGACAACCACCCATGTGGGGTTAGGGGTTAGGGTTCCTTTTTCTGCGGTTTAGTTTGAGGTAGGGTCCTTTAACGGGTTCTTAAGGGGTTTAGGACTTATTGTTGAAAGGTTATGTAAAGGATACCTCGTTCGGTTCCCTTCTGCAAGGCTCATGAAAGGGTTCATTGTTAAGGGTTGTTGTGGTTCGCTCAATGATTCTACTTAAGGGTTCTGAGCAATCGCTACAGGATTCCTGGATAGAAAACTTTATGCCTGCAGGGTTCCTTGGTTCAAGGTCCTGTAAACGCCTTTCTTTTGCGTTCTTTAAAGCATGACCTAAAGCTTGCAGGCTTAGGGCGATTGGGGCTTAGGGTTTACTGTAGGAACCTGATTAAGAAACTTTGGGCCTTTATGAGGGTCCTTTTATGGATCCTACTATTTTGGGGGGCTTATGGCTTATGGGACCAGGGTTTCTTAATCAGGTTCCTACATTAAACCCAGCCCTAAACCCTTAAACCCCTATAGTACCCTATAGTATCCTTATAGATCCCTTATAGTACCCCTAAACCCTATAGTATCGCTTATAGGAACCCGAGGGACCCTATAGGGGATGCGGTTTAGGGTTTTGGGCTTTGTCCTCGACTTCCCTCTCGATACTTCGCCAGGGAGTCTCGACTCTGGCTAGATGTAAGAGCTCCTTAAAAGGCTCCTTAAAGGGATCTATAGGGTCCTTAAAGGGATCTATAGGGTTTAGGGTTTAGGGTCTACTTGGAGGTTCATGGGACTTAGTAAGTACAGTTATAAGTACCTTAACTGGGGCTATAAGTAATTATAAGTATAGTTTCCTTATTTATAACCCTAGTTGCTAAAGTTGCTAAGTCCCATGATCCTTTAAGTAGTAAGGAAAATATTCTAACCAAAACACAGCGCAAGCTGGCAAACATAGGCTGCATTTGGGGAGTGCGGCCGATGGGTCGATGGCTAAGGGAATCAAGATTCCTGGGTGTATGAGAAGGAACCGACATGGTAAGTAAGGATGGCCTTGGCAAGCGGGCACGGCATCTGCCTCTACCGGCTTTTGAGAGGATGACACGTGCGTCAAGCCCATGGTCTTTAAACGGTGGGTCACCGACCCCTGAAACCCAGCTCCTAACAACACCCAGCAGACTTACCAACGACCCCAACTGGAAACTTCGGAATGGGATTCGGGGCATCGTTGGAGCACACATGCCGAAAGAACTAAATCAACACGCGATCGCAACACAAATCTCCCCACCCTCTGCCAATCTCATGAGATACAGTTGCTAAACTGGGCTACTACAATCCGGTGCGAACCTCAAGCCCGAAACTTAACACCCGAACGGATGTTTTGTCTATCCTGGGGTGTTGGCAGGAGCCAGTCGTGGTGCTCCCATCGAAGGAGCCGCTGAACATCCTCAGCTTGGGAGTTGTCGGCGAGGGGCTTAGTCGGTTAGGGTTTAGGGTTTAGGGTTATGATTTAGGCTTTAAGGGCTTAGCTAACCAGTGGTTAGGGGGCTCCCGTGGCTCTTTAGCTCCTTTTTAATATACACATGATCATTATCCCTGGCTCCATGGCTCCTCCGATATCAAAGGTTAGTTAGGCTTTATATGGGTGGCTGTCAAAATTATGGTCCCTTTTTGGGTCCTTAATATAATACGGAACCTAAAATTTAGGGTACCCGAAAAGGGACCATGATTTTGACAACCACCCATACAAGGATTACGGCTTACGGGTCAGTGTTCTAAATTGCAGCCACATAACGCTGGCCATCGAACACGAGCATCAGTTCTGCACACAACCCTTACAGGGCCCGAAGACCATTGTCCCGACCCTGAAATGAAAGCCTGGAAACCCTGCACCATGAACTTGCTGGCACGAGTAACCCAAACCAAAACCCTTAAGCTATTGCAGCAATCTCATTCGAAGCCCATAGCCTGAACATGCGGACAATTGAGAAAATCCCAAAGCCCCAAAGGACAAGCCGCCTAAACCCAACCCGAACACTCAAAATCTAAACCTCAAATCGCAAGCCCCAAAGAGCGACCGCGCTGCTGGTAGGTCCCCTGGTTTCGCTGCCAGTTCTTCTTTTGCCTGGCTCTTTGAGGTTTAGGGGCTTTGGGGTTTGGAGTTCAGGGTTAAAGGTTTCTGTATGAGGAAGGGACATTGCAGGGTGCATGGATCTTAACATGCGAATTTGTTAGAACAGTGGTACGAGATTGCAGTTTCCCGATGCGGTTGCCTTAAGGGCCCATGTACCCAACTAGCATATACTTCGGCACCAACGTACCTATATAGCGACTACTTTCATGCCCATTTGCATACTATTTGGGTGGTTGATTGTCAAAATTATGGTCCCTTTTTGGATCCCTATTATAACAAGGCACCTATGATTTAGTGTACCCAAAAAGGGACCATATTTTTGACAACCAGCCACTTCGGCACATGGACCCTTAGGGCTTTGTGACTGATACTTCCGACTTCTAGATCAGCTCAATTGAATACAGGGTCTGGTGAATTGGAGTTTGGGTTTCGGGTTTAGGCTAACCCTTAAACGAACCCGTAAAGAAGCCCTAACCTAATGCAGAAGCCAGAAAGCTGGAACACCATTATTCCCATATGATGCTAGAACTATACTAAGGAACCCTGCTGACTAGTGCTTTTCATTATGCCGGCTCTTATTACACAAAGATAGGATCAACAGTGCTTGTTAGCCGTACTACGCACCTTACACCCTAAACCCAAACTAAAGAACTGTAGGGATCGGTCTTATTACTAGTTTAAGCAGAAATCTCGCGGCATAGACCTCCACAACACGTCGTCTAACCCCAAACCTGAAACCCTAAACCGCGCATGCACGCTTCGGCATGAGCCCGGATCCTTCCATGACTCGCTGCTAGGGCTGTCTTCCTGCAAGCCTGGAACTCTGGGCTCAAAACCATAAGGCTTAGGGTTTAGCTAGACCCCCCCAAGTACCCTTTATCGTAGTCCCTAACTACCTCTTAATGAGAAATATTAGAGCCCTTTAAAGGGTACTTGGGGGGTCCTGGTAGGGCTTAGGCTTCAGAGTTTAGGGTGGGCTTAAAACTCAAGGGTTAAGGGTTTAGCTTTCGTCGTTGAACCGAAAAACCAGAAGGTTTACGTTTCAGGATACTCTTTCATCCCTACCTGACCTTGCACCGATACCCTTAACCCCCCCCCTACAAAAAAAGGTAGGCAGCTTCTGGCGTGGTTTTAACCAAGCTGCATAATCTGGATGCTGTCCTGGCATGAGGAATTCAGTGAAGCTTGCTTAGTATATAGGCTTTAAAGTGGAGCAGAGGCAGGTGGCACAGATTCCGGGCAGGGCACAGGAAAGAGGGTTGCGATTTCAACTAGCTACGGCTTTTGTAGCCAACCCTAGGGGGCTCCAAGTATACAAACAGTACCTACTGCCTGCCAAGCCCCACAGTCTATAAAGGCACTTGCAGTGGGATATTTGGAGACCCAGGTATGTTGTATTTACTCCGGATTTTGTTCAATCCCTGCACTTGGAACTGATTCTGATTCTAGATGAAGCTCAGGGCTCGCGGTCATCTCGAGGGAATGTGGTAAGCTTCGGAAGAAAGTTCAGCCGCGTTACGGTAGGGCTCTGTGCAGTTTCGTCTGGGTAGATGGACTTTCAAGTTTTTCGGGCTTCGGTGTGATCATGGATAGAGGGCTCAGCGCATGGCTCAGAATGGCCGAATGGCCTAGTTCCTGCGATTTTCCCGAAGTTAGCGGAACGTCCGACAAAGAAGTTCAGGTCAGAAGCCCTAAACTGCGAAACAACCCTTCTCAATAAAAACCATGCAACAAGCTAAACCACAAACCCCAAGGCCTAAACCCTAAACCCTGAACCCTGAACCCTAAACCCTAAACCCTGAACCCTGAACCGTAAACCCTGAACCCTAAACCCTGAACCCTAAACTCTAAACCCTAAACCCGAAAGCATGCACAAGCCCAGATCCTAGGTTTTTTCTAAAGCCTATGTTGTTCAAAAACCGATCCCTCTAGATTCCAAAAGCCCAGATCCACACTCCCAAAATCGACATACACTGTCCTTCATCCCGACAATTCACTACGAATCCCTAAACCCTAAACACTGCGGCTGATGACAGAAATCCTGCATTACCTTAAGGACCCTAAACTATGGGAATTATAAAATATTCCTTACTATGGGTAATGCAGGATTTCTATCATCGACCGTATTTCCAAACCGAAGCCAAGTGGACCTCGTGCCCCCAGACACTATGTAGGGACCGCTAGAAGGTCTCGTATGTACTGTATAAGTATGTCGAAACGTAGTGTATTTACATCAACAACATACATACATATTTTCATGTATATATATATATGTATATACACACATGAGCATATGTACGTACGCATGGTATATAATGTTTGTATGCATGCATACATAATCGCACAGTAAACCTTTTAAACCCCATTACAGTAACCCCCATTAAAGTTACCATGGCACCCCTTATGAAACCATAAAGTCAACCTTGTCCGGCACCCTCAAATAGGAACAGGGATTTGGGGCCCGTTATACTATAATAGGTAATTGTCAAGGCTTGATACCTGCAGATCCAAACGCCTATGGCCTATGTTTTACTATAAATGGTAAGGAGCTCATAGTAGCACCTACTCAACTCCACCCCATTAACCAAAAGCCCAAACGCCTTAATCCCTAAACCCTAAACCCCTAAACCCTAATTCGGCTGATGGTTCAGGCTATAGACCCTGATCCATACCCGCAGCAAGCCCCTTTTCCTAAAACCCTTACTAGGTAGGGCTTTGGGACATTTTACATTTGCTCTTATTGGGCTTCAGAGGATCTTACCTACTAATATTTTCAAAGGCTTTAAGAGCACCTCCTAGCTTATGCAGCCTCTGCAGTAAACCCCATAAAGTTGGAAACCGGGTTAAATCCAAATAGTGCTGGGATTCCCTATACATTACTCTTAAGGATAGAGGCTATTGGGTTTCCATTTTTTAGGCTTCTACTCTAAAAGGAACCCCTGAAAGGAATCCTTATAGGAGCCTTCGACAGATACTTTCATGAGCCCTTGACCCAGACCCCCGGGAGGATCTAGAAAGTAGATCCCCTAATTCGGGGCCCTATACTCCTAAGGGTACTTTATAGGAATCCCCATTAAGGGATCTACTTTTTGGATCCTCCCGGGGTCTGGGAAAGGATCCTCAGAGGCCTCAGAAGTCCTTACCTAAGCGCAGCCTTCCCAACTTCCCGCCTCTAAACCCTCAAGCCTTAAACCACCTATACCTAAACCCCCTAGGGAGGATCACGCAAGTGCTCTTAGAGATCCCTTTAAAGGTAGTACAAATAATTATTAAGGCCCGCAGCCCGCATAGTATGTTATGTTGAAGAGCAGAGTCCAAAATGGGAGTTTCCGAAAATGGTGGACCTATTATAGTACCCTAAATAGTAGGATCCTTATTGGAAGGGAGGTACCCCCAATTTTCGGAAACGCCCCAAAAACCCAAACCCCATGTACCCTACACTCTGCGTGCCATAAACCCCAAAACTACCCTGAACCCTGTGAAACATAAACTCTAAAGTCTGGGCTCCAATGGTCCAAGCCGTACAAGGAACGCGTAAAGGACCCTTTAAGGACTCCTTATCTCTGTGTCTTTCCATGTACGCACATACACGCATGTATATGTACGTGCGTATATAGTTTACATACATACCTATGTTTGTGCACATAATTACAACCAAGTTAGACACCACATGCAACGATATGTGAACACATAAACATAAGTATATCTGTTTAGATATATGTGTATGTATGTATATGTATGTGTACGTACATGCATATGTGTATGTGCATGCAAATGTATATGCATATGTGTTTATGCGGATATACAGATGTGCGTGTGCACGTATGAGCACATATATGTGTATATACTTATACATGCACATATACATATACATATATATATATATATATTTATTTATTTATTTAAGGTACATGTACGTATATATATATATATATATATATATATATACACATGTGTGTATATGTGTATATATATAATATGCATATGGATATAGGTATGCATGTGCTTATGTATGTGCACATGTACACGTGCATGCACATCCAAATGTACATGCAATGTACATGTATATGCATGTACATGTATAAGTATATGCAAATCTACATATATATACACATAGAAATAGCGTTATATATTATATATATATATATATATGTATATACATACATACATACATATACACATATATGTACATATGAGTATACTTATGCAACGACTTCTACCTGCCGCAAACATTCCTGTCCTTCATCTTGAGGATGCAGCCACCTGGCTTCGGGATCTGCGCGGCCTCGTAGTAGTCATCATGCCTCAAGCGATGGGACGCTCGAGGTTCCGTTGTTTTCTTTTTGGGTTTAGGGTTTAGGGTTCAGGGTTTTTGGTCGTTTTGGGGTTGGGTTCGGTGTTTGGGGAGACCTTACACAGGGTTCCTTGAACAGGGCACCGTCAAGCTTTAGGGATTGGGGTTTCAGGGTCTATGTTTTCGGATTAAGGGCTTGAGCTTTAGGTGCCATTTAGAACGGTTTCCGGCTTAGGGCTCAGATGTTCAGGAGGCTTACCCTAAGGCTCAAAACTTTGGGCCCAAAAGCCTTCAAATATGAGTGTTTAGAGCCCTAAACCCTATAGATCCCTTTAAAGGACCCCTTTATAGATCCCTTTACAGGAACCCTATATGAGTTCTTAGAGCCTAAGGCTTAAAATGAGTCTGGCGTCTGAGGGTTTGGAAGCGTTCAGGCAGGGCTGACTCCTGGACAGCAGGGTTCCGCCATCCGAACTGAAAACGGTTTAGGGTTTCGGGTTTAGGGGGCTTTGGGTTTAAGGGTTTGGGGTTTGAAGGGTTTTGGGTTTCAGGGTGTAGGGTTTAAGGGGCTTAGGGTTTAAGGGTTTAGGGGTTTTGGGTTTACGTCCGGGTTACAGTGGTATCACAGTTGTGGGGAAGCCCGAAAACTTCCGAAATTGCGGAACCCCCGAAGTCTAAGCCCATGCCATTCCTTGGTCTTCAACGTAGTAGAGCCCCTCATATAGTTTGTAACACCATCCCATGCATTCAACATACCTTTATAAACGGTACGGAGTATGGTGTAGGGTTTAAGGAGTTTTGGGGCTCGCCAGGTTTGACATGCGTTTGCCTACACCCACACCCACGTCTCAAACCTAAACTCTGAATATGAATAGAATCTGCGGCATACTGGGAGGGCTGCAGATTTCAAGCCCAGACATTGCATAGTCAACGTCGAACCGGTTCCTACAAGGCTTTACATGGCTGTTGCGGTTTAGTTTACGGTTTTGAGGTGTAGGTGAGGGCTAGATTCTAGATGTCATAAAAACCCAAGCCCTAAACCAACACCTTCATACCCCAAAACTAGATCCAGACAACTGCGCAGACTTAATGCCTGAACCGTGGCCCTTAATGTATACTGCGGCGTATGTGTGTGTGTGTGTGTGTGTGTGTCTCCCTCAGGCTCCATGTACCTACAAAGTACATACTCAAGCCTGGAAGTACCTGAATAGGAACCCCCTCAAGGCCTACGCAGTATATATAATACAGGTACTTGGAGCCCTAAATTGTGTAAACTCACTCCGTGCTTGCACATGCTGTAGCAGCCGAGTCGCATCCATGACGGCACCTTGGCTTAGGGTGTAGGGTTTGGGGTATACCTAAGAACGAAGTTGCACCCAATCATGTTTGGGATTATGCCATTTGTGATGTGTATATATATATGTATGTAACATGTTGTATATGTTTGTATGTACCTATATACACACATAGAGAGAGAGAGAGAGAGATAGTACCGGGGGTACCACATACAGTATATATATATATATATATATACATATATAGACATATTTCTGTCTGTATATAAATGTATATATGGACAGATCGCCTAATGCGCTTCAACCAGTAAACCACTCCTATAGCTGACCAGTAAGGCTCTTGTCGTATCCCCAAACTAGAGCATGCACGATGTGCGAGAATATACCTTCAAAAAGGCTGGGTTTCAATAGCTTTAATTTATGCTTAGATGGTTTTCCGGGACCTGACTGAGAAACCATACATGTATGTGTGTATATATACAGATATGCACATACCCTAGCACTGGCTGCAGCCCCAAACCCTACAACATAGTTGACTGCGACCCCATTGTTATAGTAGAAGCCCTAAAAGGGTAGTTTTGAAATCACCAGGTATACCCTAAACCGTTGTAGCAACCCTTTAACGGAACCCTAAACCGGTATAGTAAGCCTGTACAGCTGCCCTACTGATCTGCCGTGCTGCCTTGTATTCCGCGGCATCCACCTCGAACATAATCTGGATTTGGGCTTCAGGGTTTCAGGTTTAGGCTATGGGGTTCGGGGCTTTAGGGATTCGGGCTTTAGGGCTTCTGTCTAGGGTTCAAAGTTGAGGCTTCGGGATCTGGGGCTCATTCTTGGGCTTATAGGGTTTATAAGGGCTTCTTGTCTTATTGCCGTGGGCTTATCGGTTTATGGGCTAAGGATAAGGGCTTCAGGTGCTCAGGAACACGGAGCCAATTATGGAAACGTGAGGAAATGGGTTGTGGAGCCTCCGGGCGCTTGAGGTTGTGACGAGAAAGCGGCTACAAGGCGGTTAGTGTTCGTAGCTATTCGGACCCACATATTGGGGGGCTGCTACTTTACCGTATCCCCAAAGCAGGTAAGAAAACGTTACTATGCCCTAATGCTCCGGACAAGGGTTAGATACAGCCGAGTGCACTGATGATTCAATATTTACAGCATTGATTGGGCCTTTTGTAGCTTTTCCGGGCCTTAGAATTTGGACTCGCCTGCGCGCGCAAGCAGGCAAGGATTCACAGCGACTGGTCCGCATCTACAAAGAAAGCGAGACCTAAGATGTAATATAGGGGCCTTAGTATGGCCTTAGTAACTAGATCTTGACCTGTGCGCAACCACATCTTGCCAGCCCGACACCGCAGGAGACACCGAGAGCTTCAATCAAGGACACTAAACCTATAGTATCCATCGTAGTTCCTTATCGGGGTTACCTTGTAGGATCCTAAATTTAGAATTGGTTCACAAAAAAAGAACTACGATGGATACTATAGGCAACACACGAACCAGGCTGAGAAATGCACGAACATCTTGACTGGACCTTTCTTGTACAATGCGCAGAGTCTTCGCAGTGCTGCATCAGGAATGCAAGTCAAATGTCATATCGCGGAAGGTGCACTCTGCAGAGCGCCGACAGCTCACATGCAGACGGAATCACCCTATCTTCTACTCCAAGCAGCTAGTTCGAAACCTAATTGTCGCTCCTCAAGGGACGATGCAGAGGCACCATGCAGTGCAGTGACAAGGCTACTTAAGAAAACATGGGATCCGGGAATAAGAGGCTGAGTCCCAGACGCTCTCCTGAATGGGTTTAGGGTTTAGGGTTTATGACGATTTCTTATGTAGCACTCTCACATGGCTGAACATGCCGGGGCCAACAGCTCACTGACATCTCAAAGTCTCAAGCCATAAACCCCAAACCCTATGATTCCGCTTTAGGGACTTGTTGTTTGAGGTTTAGGGTTAAAGGCACGCTAAACCGTATCTTTGCTGGCTCCTAGATGTTGAGAGGCCGCACAGGTTACCCTGGAATGGCCTTTTCGGACCCAGCTAGCCCGTTCGGCGTAGCAACAGGTCGTTGCCCTTGGGCTCCAGGGTCTGTTTATAGGTGCTTTAAGTGCGATGCGTTTGATCACATAGTAACCTACTGTTCTGACAACTGGAGCCCTCAGGCTGAGCAGCTGCCACCTGGACCTTCGAAGCTGTCTATGCAATACTCGGACCGGCAGACATCTAAGGTCGGGGCCGCTGCTACTGATACCGTGACGGGCTTCGCCCATCACGCCAAAACTTCGCAGCTCCGTCGCCCCTAGGGCTCCAGAGCTCAAGATAGGAACTGCTCTGCAAGTATGACAGAGTTCCTCCAAGGAGTAACTACCATGTCGGAAACTGGAGCCCTAGGTGAATGCATGAGGCTCTCAGAGGTCAGCGCAGTCGGAGGTGGAGGCGATGCCGGCAGCTGGGCCGTTGGTGAGCGCGGCCACCATGTCCTAGGCTCTTAATATATCTTCTGAAAAATCCACTCAAACTTAAACTGTTTCATCCAGATCTCCTCAGACAATGACAACAACGAGTTTGAATCAAGCCTTATCAAAGACGGCCAAGTGTCGGAGATGTCGGCGGTGCACAGGGCCTTCTGGTCGGCACCCACTTGGCAGTCCGAGACGGCGAGGGCCGTAAACTGGGAGATCCAAGCAAAGGAGGAAATGATGTTCATGATGCCAACAGCGCAGGACTTCGGGTCAGCACAGGCGCTGCCCGCGGCACGAATCTGGAGGATGACTCGGACGATATAGGAAGCGGAGTTGGTGACGTCCACGGCGCACTGCACGATGTCGTAGTCACGGTTGCGCTGCTGGTCCTTGTGGCCCTTGATCTTCAAGGCCTTGTCGACCGCCGGCGAAGCTCCCGCCGGGACGAACTCCTTCCAAGGAGGGGAGATCGTCTCCGTGCGTGTGAGGATCTGGAGGGCGTTCTTGCCGAAGTTGCAGTCTGCCCTGGCAGCGGCGCCCACGGTGGCGATCTCGCCGAAGTTGGCCATAAGTGCTGTGAAGTCGCCAGCACACAACGCACCGTTGTTGACAGCCTGGCCGCATGCGTTCGCCGCAAAGGACAGGTACGAGGCGATCCAACTGATGGACGTGATGAATCCTGCGACGCTGGCGGCACATCCAACAGGAGAATTGTTCGGGCACTCCAGGCCGTCGTAGTCAATGGCCTTTTCATTGTGGAAAACAATAACCCGATAAACCCTACAATCTTGTAAGCCTCAAAACAAAGCTGGACCCGAAACCCAACAAGATGTATGCACTCTGTAAATGCTCTGCAAGCCCTAAACTCCCTGATTAACATCAATAAACGCTAACCCCGACACCCAAAAAAAAATATGAAACAGCTCAACCCCCAACCCGAGGCGATGCGGTAGATAGCCTTGTAGAGGAACACGACAGCCTGGCCAAGGTAGGCGGCTGCCTGCACGGTGTCAATGACGCACTCCGTGCGGATCCTTAGATTCCCAAATACATCTGAGAAGACCATAAGTTTAGGGCTAAAGAGTTTCCAAAAGCATACGACACGAAATTATAGCCCCAAATCCATAAACGGTAAACGTAAACCCTACAAACCCTTAAACCCCAAAAGGTTGGGTGTACTTGGAGAACTAAGCATCCAAGGGAGCTCCTCAGGCTGAGAGTCATAGAAGAGATCCTGCAGATGGGAATTTCAGAAAAATAAGGCTACCCTATTTTGGGGTCCTCGTGATAAGGATCCCACTATTTAAGGTGCTATATTGCGGTCCCCGATTTTCGGAAACTCCCAGACGGGCACAGCAACATCCTTCACAGTTAATTAACATACCTCTATGATTTCAGGTAAGTACAAGCCCTTATACGTTGAGAAATGCACCATATATGTATATGTATATGTAACTGTGTATATATGTACATATGGTAAGCCCCCATGAACTACCGACCTCGTTTTGTATCGTAAATACCATGTCAATCCAACTTCCCCCGCAGCCCCGGATTTTGTATTGATCGGAAAGTACCAATAGTAAACCCACAAAAAGAACTCGTCAGACAACTCGCTCGGTTCGACGTCAGCACACACATTCAACGGCAACACTGTGCTCTTCCGATCAAACCCAACCTTCCCTAGGGAATACCAAACCAAATCAAAAAAAACATCGTTCGGGAAACTATAAAGCCAAATTCTCAAAAACCTGTTTTTTGTTTTCCATAGGACCAGTTCTGTATTGTACAAAAGCAACAAAGTTTTCCCAACAAAAAAGGTTTTGGACAGGAAAACAATTTTTCATGGGAAAGTTCATTGCCATTAAAGTTGAATGAGACGAGACCGCCAAAGTCCAAAATTATGACTATTGGAGTTTTTTGGGAGAGATGGAGAAATTGGTTTGTCACGCCCAAACCCTGTTTTCCTAGGAAACGTTGGCTTCTTCACACAAACGCCAAATTTCTCCTAGGAAAAATTGGCTTTTCGGTTCACAGCCATCATTTTTGTGCGAGAACTGGTTGTGGGTCCGAAACCATGTTTGTCCTAAGAAAAAAACTTTTGCTTTTGGCAGGAAACCTGTTTTCCTAGGCAAAACAAACAAACATCTTTTGAGAGTTTGGCCGTATAGCTTCATAAAACTTTAGTGATGTTTTTGTTGTTTTTTGTTTTGCCTGGAAAAAAGTGTGTGTTTCGGCCCAAACCAATTTCCTAACAAAAAGATTGTTTGTCTGTTCAAAACCAACCTTTTCATAGGCAAAAAATGTATTCCACTCGTTATTGACATTGTGATTCGAGTCCGCTTGGCGTTGATACTATACAATGTACTCGGTACTAGCCAGACCATGAGTCGGGCCAGTCTTGGTGTCAATAGAGAGCGAGTATTGCAGGTTGAACACAAACCCAGGATATCAGGGTTTTCAGACCTGCCATTGCGGTTCTTTTAGCTGACCAAGGTTGCAAATGAGAGAAGCATCCCGGTCAGGTTATGGGTGGTGCTGATGCTACTGTGGATGACCAAAGGGCTGCTGTCGGGGCGAATATGAGGTCAGCATAGACATAGGGTCGAACGACAGGGATAGGGTTAGGGTTGATGTTGCTTGGAATCAGGGGTCAGCTAACGATCACCGTCGCTATGTGGGTATCTAGCACAGGTTTACCCTTAGGGTTAGTATGTGTATAAGGACTTTTTTGACTTTGATGTAGCAGCCTGGAGTCAGGGCCTCGTGTCAGAGATGAGACAAGCGTTCTAGAATCGCCTGGCCAATGGCATACTCTCTTGATAGTCTCGGAACGAGCTGAAATATCTAAAATAGCACTCATCCTGCGCCGTGGCACCCGAGGATGAAGTCACATCGGAGGCATCTGATTGACGGAAACACACATAGATGTACATACACGCATACGCGCAAATCCGGCAGCAAGATATACTACACCGAGAGGGGGGGTTGATTATGTACAATATGTTGAGGTAATTAAACAAACGTATGCAGTTATCGTCCCTCAATCTGAGGGCCATCCTTGGGGCAATGCCGGGGCGAAGACAGCAATGATCGTGGCTCTTGAAGGAATTCGTCGTGTGTAGAAAGTGATATGCGTGGAGATGACGGCTACCGTTGAGGTAAATGCTTGGTCAGTATGTAGGTCACCTGCAATCATTTTAACAGTAACTAGTATTGGGGATGCCATGACTTATAAATTCGGGGGTCTTGAATGCTCATGCTAGGGATACCAGAGCTACATCTGATTAACTAACCGGTTGGTAAGGCCAATGGTCGGGGTTTCTCCTATGACCATTATTTTGGTTGTCGCTGAGGGAAGTATGCGGTACAGTACGAAATTACCAATGGGAATAGCCTCTGGGTGATACTAAGTTTGAGTAAGGTCTATCTTGGAGTCAGATCCAATACTGGGGTTGCCAAGGGGACTGCAACATCCTTACTATCGGGGGCCAACCAGGCTGATGTATGTCGTTGTTGCGACATCCAGGTCGATATGGCAGTTAGTACGGGGATGTATAGTGGGCGTAGTAGTCGGCATAGCATTTAACTTATACGATTGAGCTGTAAGGCATCTCTTTTGGGTGAGCATGCAACGGAATACTGCTGTCACCTCTGGGGTCAATGTAAGGTCTGATGGCATGGTTAGTTTTAGCGATACTGTTGTTTGGATATATATAGAAGTCAGTGAAGGCTTACGGTCATTCATTCGTATTGCTGGGGCTTTGATCTGAAACTGCAATGCAATGAAGGTAATCTTGCGAGTGAATACTCGGGCCCATATTCAACTTCGGGTACTCCAACAGAAATGACTTTCATCGTTGGTGATATCATCTTTCGGAGTATCTGCCTGAAGGGTCGAAAAGAATTGAGAATGAAGGCGACTGCCGATATGCACATGCTCTCCCCTCGGAATTTCAAAAAAATTAAAAACTCAACGTTAAGCTTGGAGCACACACCACAAGCCCAAACGTAGGAGGGTTGGTGGCGGTATCGTGAAACCTCGCGGTAGTTCTTCAGGGGGCGTTGGCATTTGTATATATATATATATATATACATATATTTTCTAACAGGGATCAGTCTCTGTAAGGTCAGGTACGGAACTTGTTTACCTAAGTGGTTTTGAAGTCTCTGCGTCCTGCAGATTGCGCATCGGCTTGTCCTGCTTCAAGCTCTGGGCCTTGCCAGGGTGGGAGGGGTGTAGGGGACTATATTTCCTTAAATAGGCCTTATTAGTCCTTATTATGGGCCTTAAGGCCCCCTACCATTAACCCTAAGGGTCCAAGTACCCAAATAGTAGGGTTTTAAGGTCCAAAAACCGTTCAGAGTATGGATTTTGGGACCTAAAACCCTACTATTTGGGTACTTGGACCCTCTGGGTTCGCGAAGACAACCGACCCTGTAACCGGAACCATGTACCAAAAACCTGAAAATCTAGGCTGCAAACCCCACCAGCACCCCTCAACTACCTTCTAGTGTACCCTAAACACGCACAATAAAGGACCACAAGGGCTCTCTATTAAAGGGTACTTGGCAAATCGTACACCCTAAATCCCGAACCCAACTCCAACCCTGGGCCTTGCGAATAACCTTGTCAATACCGGGCAGCTCCTCCCAAGTCTCAGCGGCCTGGATGGTACCTGAAGGGCGTGAGGGTTTTTATACTGCAGGTCTTCAGGGTTGTAGGGTTTAGGACTTTCGGGGTTTTAAAGCTTAATACACATACAGTAGATTCATCTGTCATTGGTGGGGTCTAAGGGATTGTGTGATTGGATTATACTGAGCAGAAAAAATGCAGTCGCTGGAATCACTGCATTGCCTGATCCTTGTCCCTAAACCGTAAACCGGCGAAGAAAGCCCTATACTGTAAGGCCCAAGTTATAACTAACTATAGCATAATGGACCCCAAAACTCTATTCTGATTATAAAGGCCCCTATACTACGGACGAACCGTACAACTTAAAACCTCACACAACCAATAATCTTCCTTAACCTGCATAGCATAGGCCCTCCAAACCCATAGAGCCCCTCTTTAGCTGGCCCCCCAAACCCTGAACTTTAAACCCTAGAAACCCTCAAGCCTAACAACCTTCAACCCCAGAAGCACGAACCCTAAACCCGAAATTCCCGCGCCCTATATCCCCAACCGTCGAATCAACCCCTAAGGCTGCCTAAAACCCTATAACTTGTTGATTCCAAAACCACAAACCACCAAAAAATCGAATGATCTTTTGCTCCCCTTGCCTTTCAGTCCGGAACTTGAAGAAAACAACGCGCCACCAGAGCTTGCTGCCTCCACGAAGGGCACCCTACGGTTTAGGTTACCCTAAGGGTCCAAAGGACCCAATAAATTTGGTACTCTGTTTTAGGATGGTCGTTATGTAGGTTATTATTTGGGAGAGTAAATGATTATTAGGTACTTAGACCCTTAGAATTTGTGGAGATTCATTGATATAGGGCCTTAATTATTTCAATAGGGTTTTGGTGCCCAATATACTATAACCGTGATTCATTATAAGGAAGCCCCAAAATAGTATTAGTTTAGTAACTATTAGGACACTAAGGGTCCAAAGGACCCGAAAATTTGGTACTCCGTTTTAGGGTATTAGTTACAAGTATGTAGGTTATTATATGGGAGAGCATATGTTAGTTATTAGGTACTTAGACCCTTAGGGTTACAGTAGGGCTTAATTAAGGCTTCAGAGTGACAGGTTCCGGGGTTTCTGGCTTAGGGTTGGGGGTAGCTTTGCACAAGAGGAGGTTGCAGGGCCTATGTTGGTGCATACGACTATTTTTAGCTGCGTTTTATGTTTCTAGTCTGTGTGGGCGCGAGTGCTGTTTCGCACATTCACCAGGCATGGTTTGATGCATGCGTCAGTTTTGCACCTGTGACTGCATGTGTCGTGCGAATGTCCATGTTTTTTTTGTGTTGATGCGTGTGGGTGCGTGTTTGTATTTCGCAACTCCAACATCGACTCCGAAACCCCAGCGTGCGATGTTCAATCATAGTTGCCCATGGGGTCTGCGGTCTGCTCCGTTTCTGTTCCAAGACCCCAGCTCTCCCCGCCCCACCACCAGCAACACCACCATCCACCATCGCAAGGTCGCGCAGCCCAGCCACCATTGACACTAATCTTACATGACACAGTGGACTTTCTCCACGTGACGGCTGATGTATGTGGTTTAGACCAAGACTTACTTTGTTCAAGAAAGTTATGAAAAAAAGATGTGGGCAACGCTTGCTTTACGGCCCATTGTTTACAACCACCCGGCCTTGTTTGCAAATGGGTCGTCTATAACGCATGGGTAACTCATGAGTCGTAGAACAGATATGTCAGTGTGCCTGTCTCGTGGTGTGTAGACACATGCTGCTGCTACATAGCTCAAAGGTCCAGTCTGAGCGACCATTATATACAGGGCCATGGGGATGTGAAGGCATTGTATATCAATCCGGGAAGATTAAACAATGCATGACCAAGCAGATGATGCCTTGTGTTCTGGTGTTGGGTGGTTTGAAGACAGGATGAAACGTATTGCAGTGGGAGGATGTACGGCTTCATGAGAAACATGTCGCGTCTATGCAGCATACCTCAAGGCTTGGTTTGAAACAGTCAGCAAAATCACGTTATCTGCGGTGTTTCCGGTGTTTCCTGGCTAATAAAGCGGTGCAGTACCGTTGACGTCTGACAGCGTGACTATGCATAGGTTCTAACTGATGTGAAAACAAGTTCGTTATCTAGGCATGTGAGTGACTGCTACGTTGAACTGTAATGCCGTGTGAACCCTTGGCGAAGCTTGGAGTTGTGAGAAGCCCAGACCCCCGGGAGGATCTAGAAAGTAGATCCCCTAATTTGGGGCCCTATACTACTAAGGGTACTTTATAGTAACCCCCATTAAGGGATCTACTTTTTGGATCCTCCCGGGGTTCTGGGAGGTAACTATGTCAGAAATTGAGCTTGCAAAAGCTCAGCCCCCTCCTCCTCAAGCAAGCTGCTCTGTTGCAGAGTACCTCTAAGGGCCCATTCAAGTGTACCTTTAAGATGTCGCTCTTGGTGTTTATCGATCGTCGCGCTAGGTTGAGGCGCATGCCTGAAACCTCTGAAAACCAATGACAGTTCATTAACCCTAAACCCTAAACCCTACACCCTGAACCCCTAGACCTCTAAACCCCTAAACCCTAAACCCTAAAACCCCTAAACCCTAAACCCCTAAACCCCTAAACCCCTAAACCCTACACCCTAACCGGTGGACACCAGTAAACTCTTGTGGAAGAGGCTAGGATGCTGTTCCACTCTCCACCGGGTTCTCTGCTCCAACGGTTCCATGTACCTTTATATAGCAGATACTTAGGCCTTAAAGGGGGCCCTGCGTAGGTACTTTAAGGCTGAAGTATATACTACATGATATGGGAAACTGGAGCCTTTGGGCTGGGTTTTGGATCCGCTGGGTTTTCTCAGAAGCCTAGCGAATCCGCAGGAAGCTACTCATAGACAACTTTCCGAATGGAACGTTAATATGAGACCTAGGTATGTCTGTAGAACAGTGTATATGGTTCAGAACATTAGAACCCCAACCCCAGACCCGTAAAACCCCTATGAACAACCGCTACTCATAGGCAACCGAATGGAACGTTGATATGAAACCTTGGTATTTCTATAGAACAGTGTATATATGTTCAGAACATTAGAACCCTAACCCCAGACCCGTATAACCCCTATGAACAACCGCTACTCATAGGCAACTTTCCGAATGGAACGTTGATATGAAACCTAGGTATTTCTATAGAACAGTGTATATATGTTCAGAACAACAGAACCCTAACCCCAAACTCGTAAAACCCCTATGAACAACCGCTACTCATAGGCAACTTTCCGAATGGAACGTAGATATTAATATGAACCCTAAGTATTTCTATAGAACAGTGTATATATGCTCAGAACAATAGAACCCTAACCCCAGACCCGTATAACCCCTATGAACAACCGCTTGAACTTTGTGTTGCCTTGGCGACGACCCCGGCGACACCGAGGAGCGCCAGGCCGGCACCAAGGAAGTACCTTTTTGCGTGGGCAAGGCTTCCTCCTGCTGTTACAACAGAAGTAACAACAACAGCTACTACTACTACTACTACTACTACTACTACTACTACTACTACTACTACTACTACTACTGCTACTGCTACTGCTACTGCTGCTATTGCTGCTGCTGCTACTACTACTACTGCTGCTGCTGCTACTACTACTACTACTACTACTACTACTACTACCGCTGCTACGGCTGCCACTACTGCCACTGCTGCCACTACTGCCACTGCAGCTGCTAAAGCTACTTCTACTGCTTGCTACCGCGACTGGGACTTAAACTGTCACTGCTACTGCTACTAGAATTGGAACTTTTTTGGAAGCGACTTGCAATAAGACTGAGAAATAACCACATAAAATAACAATGCGACTAATCGTCATAGCAATAGATGCTACAGCTTTATGAAATATAGTACGAACAACCGTAATGTCGACTAGTAATACCAGATAGTCTATATAGCAGCACTGACAAGTAGTCAGCCAAGTCGCCACTTGCGGGAAGTGCGCGCCTCTGGCTGGGCCTGCTGATGGCCCAGGCCCTCGTAGTCCACAACGGCATCACGGGCAATTGGGGATGCCGATGCCATGGCGAACAGCGTAGGTCGGCGGATTGCGAGAGGGGCTCGAGCGAGACTTGAGCTACGATGTATAGCACCGAACAGAAAGCAAAGACTTTAACCTAAACGCAACATAGCCGCTAGACTATATAGGAGACTCAAGGACTCTGTACAATAAACGAAATCAGCTGAGAAATCAGCAAAACAATTGAGTGGATCTTTCTTTTACCACACGCACGGTCTTCGCAGTGCTGCAACAGGAACTGGAAGTCAAGTTTCATATCGCTGGGTGCACTCTGCAGGGAAACGACAGCCCACATGTCAAACGGGATCACCATTTCGAACCTAGTAGTCACTCTTCAAGGGACGATGCAGAGGCACCACACAGTGCAGTGAGAATGCTACTTAAGAACCACATGTAACTCAGGAATAAGAAGCTGAGTCCCAAACACCATACACTGAGCCCTCCCGAATCCGATAACGATTTCTTATGTAGCACTCTCACTTGGCTGAACATGTTGGGGCCAACAGCTCATAGACTGCCGGAACCTGCGAAATCAAAGTGCCAAAACCATCAACCCAAATCCCATGGTTTCCAAATCCTGAACCCTAGGCCCTAGGTTTCCAAACCCTAAACCCTATCAAACCATAATCCCCAAACCCTATGATTCCGTTTTAGGGGCTTGTGGTTTGAGGTTTAGGGTTAAAGGTACACTAAACTATATCTCTGCTGGCCCCTGGATGTTGAGAGGCCGCACAGGTTACCCTGGAATGGCCTATTCGGGCCCGGCTAGCCCGTTCGGCGTAGCAACGGGTCCTTGCCCTTGTGCTCCATGGCTTGTTTAGGTTCCTTTGAAGCTTAGACTTTGGGGCTTACGTGGGCAATGTATCCATTAAGTAAATATATACCCTGAATCACAAGAAGGCTGTATATTGCGCGGTTTAAGGTGCATCATCAAAAGCACTAGGTTTGGGATTCTCAGGTACTGCTTAGGCAACTGGAACCCCGCACCCTAATCCCAAAAAACTGAACCCTAAACAAGCAAATGGAGCCCACGGGCTGAGCAGCTGCCGCCAGAACCTTCGAAGCCTTCTATGCAATACTGGGACCGGCAGACATCTAAGGTCGGGGCCGCTGCTACTGATACCGTGACGGGCTTCGCCCATCACGCCAAAACTTCGCAGCTCCGTCGCCTTAGAGGTCAGCGCAGTCGGAGGTGGAGGCGATGCCGGCAGCTGGGCCGTTGGTGAGCGCGGCCACCATGTCCTAGGCTCTTAATATATCTTCTGAAAAATCCACTCAAACTTAAACTGTTTCATCCAGATCTCCTCAGACAATGACAACAACGACTTTGAATCAAACCTTCTCAAAGACGGCCAAGTGTCGGAGATGTCGGCGGTGCACAGGGCCTTCTGGTCGGCACCCACTTGGCAGTCCGAGACGGCGAGGGCCGTAAACTGGGAGATCCAAGCAAAGGAGGAAATGATGTTCATGATGCCAACAGCGCAGGACTTCGGGTCAGCACAGGCGCTGCCCGCGGCACGAATCTGGAGGATGACTCGGACGATATAGGAAGCGGAGTTGGTGACGTCCACGGCGCACTGCACGATGTCGTAGTCACGGTTGCGCTGCTGGTCCTTGTGGCCCTTGATCTTCAAGGCCTTGTCGACCGCCGGCGAAGCTCCCGCCGGGACGAACTCCTTCCAGGGAGGGGAGATCGTCTCCGTGCGCGTGAGGATCTGGAGGGCGTTCTTGCCGAAGTTGCAGTCTGCCCTGGCAGCGGCGCCCACGGTGGCGATCTCGCCGAAGTTGGCCATAAGTGCTGTGAAGTCGCCAGCACACAGCGCACCGTTGTTGACAGCCTGGCCGCATGCGTTCGCCGCAAAGGACAGGTACGAGGCGATCCAACTGATGGACGTGATGAAGCCTGCGACGCTGGCTGCACATCCAACAGGAGAGTTGTTCGGGCACTCCAAGCCGTCGTAGTCAATGGCCTTGTGGAGGAGAGTATGCCCTACAAAACCTCTCCCATATTTATACATAAGCCTATAAAACACCACAGCAAACCTAACCCCTAAATCCTATACAAAAGCTGAAAAAACACTATGCACCCTAAGCCCCCTCTAAACGCATATGAGCTCGCTCAACTTCCAACCCGAGGTTATGCCGTCAGTGGCCTTGTAGAGGAACACGACAGCCTGGCCGAGGTAGGCGGCTGCCTGCACGGTGTCAATGACGCACTCCGTGCGGATCCTTAGCTTCCCAAATACATCTGAGAAGACCAACAGCTAAGCTGAGCGCTTAGGGTTAGAGGTTTTGCAAAAGCATGGATACGAAATGATGGCCCCCAAACCCTAAACCGTAAAACCTACCAACCCAAAAGTCTTGAAACTTGGGTGTAATTGGAAAAGTAAGGATCCAAGGCAGCTCCTCAGGCTGGGAGTCATAGAAGAGATCCTGCAGATGGCACAGCAAAATCCTTTATAGTTAGTAAAGATGTTTTTTGTAAATTGAAACATGAACTAAGGCACATAACTTTCTCAAATAAGCGGTTTGGAAGTCTTTGCGGCCTGCAAATTGCGCATCGGCTTGTCCTGCTTCAAGCTCTGGGCCTTTGCCAGGGTGGTTATAATTTCTCTAGACCTAAGTCACCTAGGAATAAAAGTGGATACCCTTTTGGTTTTAAGGGGGATATAGGGGAAGCCCGAAAAACGGTAATAAGGGCCTACTCTAGGTCCTAGAAACCCTGAAACCGCAACCCCTAAACCCCAAACCCTGTCCTTTTCATAAAGATCCTACTATTTATGGTGCTATATTAGGGTATAGGGCTTCTTTGCAAACGACCCGAAACCATGAAGGAACCCTCACGGAACGGAAAAAGCCCTGATCGGCGCTTATCCCTAAGGCTCCATGTGCTCATGTAGGGTTCCTTTAATCCTATCTGGCCTCTGCCATGCTACTTCAGACACCGTGCTGCTTCAGTTAAGCGTTCTGCTTCGGCCTTGGTTTGAATTCAAAGCTCTGCTTCAAACTTGGGATATGCCTAAGATAGAAGCTTGATGTATCTGACTCTTAGGTGGTGCTTGCAGAGAGAGAGAGAGAGAGAGAGAGAGAGAGAGAGAGAGAGAGAGCGAGAGAGAGAGAGAGAGAAAACGGATCATGATTTGGGCCTGAGGTGAGTCATGTTGGGGAGACATGAAAGGCCCTAGAATGTTGCTGCACAAGAACCAGAATGACAATTTCCACGTAAATCATCAACAATACAGCATATCGCAGGACATCTATCATTCAACATGAGTCCTGGAACAAAAGACCGTAGAGAATCATATATAAGTACAATCCGCCATAGGTTTCATGTTTTCGATGGATGGGCTGCCGGCATATTTCGTCGCCATCTTGAGATATCATGATGCCTGTGTCCTGGAAGAGTCGTACATGACGACGAGCTCCGACCGCCGACGTTTGGATATTGTTGAATGTGCACCGGTCCCTTCCATATCGATGTCGGGAATCAGAGACTCTCAGCAGCATTTATCATTATTCTCACACGGCAGGCCAGCGGTGGTAGGATTTATTGGGGCACTTGACCATGACTGAGGATGGCTTGATTTCCCAGTTTGCTCCGACGGAGATCGGCATCGAAAGTAATCGGTGTGGTGCAAAGCCCTGGTAGGGCTGGTCGGGCTGGCCAGACCATGTGGCTGCGAGAATAGGCTGGGCGGCCAGGAGCGGCTGGGGCCGCTGAGCATGGGACAGGGCTCCCGCTCTCATTTCATACTCCCGCGCGGTCCCTGCTCTTATTTGATCTTCAGGCACTGCGGGCTGGAGGGCCTGCTTAGTCTCGAACAGCGTGGATGTCGTTAAGCGCGCTGTCTGGGGCATTCTTGGTGTCTGCAACCTGGTTCTAGGCGCAGGAGTGCGGCACAAATGCGCGCCCACCGCAGGGAAACAGCTGAGACAGAATGCTTGGTGGCGGTAATGCCAAATTAGCCTAATTAATTAGTTTGGGTCATAGGGATGCGACGCCGTTAGTGCATGCTGCTTCGGATTCGTGCTGCTTCGTTGTGCATGCTGCTTGGACATGTCGGACGCGCGCACGTGCGCGCGCGAGACCGTTCCCCGAGCGGCGAAGCAAAAAGCACAGCTGATGCAGCATGCTTAGGCACGCTCAGCTTTGCTACCCATACTATGGCTGGAGCAGCGAAGACCTGGCTGCAGGCCAGGCTGGAGTAGTGGGCGAAGTTGTCTGGCTGCATTAGACCGTGCTGCTTCGTTAAGCGTGCTGCTTCGTCATGTGTGTTGCTTCGTTACGCGTGCTGCTTCCTTACGCATCCTGCCAATTAGCCATTCGAGCATCTTTGGAGTGACTGCGCGTTATGCGTGCTGCTTCGTTATGCGTGCTGCTTCGTTAAGCGTGCTGCTTCGGTAAACGTGCTGTTTCGTTATGCGTCCTGCTTCGTTATGAGTGCTGCTTCGATATGCGTGCTGCTTCGATATGCGTGCTGCTTCGAGTTGGAATCCAAGGACATCCGCCGATCCGGTGGAGCAAAGCAAGCGGCTGCAGCGCTTCGAGATTAAGCTGAACATCCTGGATCATGCTGCTGTACCCGGGAAGCATATATCGGCGAGACCTCCATGGTGCAGGATGCTAGAAGATCTGCTGCTAAGATGGAGTCGCATCGTTCCCGATTGCTCCTGCGCCAGTGCGCTTGAATAGGATGTGCTGGACAGTTTCCTTCAGATGCCAGCTCCACCAACGTGGTGCCAACGGAGGATGCTCTGGTTTGTGATGCGGAGAATCAGGCGTCTCCTTCTGCCAGCACTCCTTCTTCGACAGACTGCTGTCCGCAACCTGATCAAAACCACGAATGCAAAAAATACGAGGGGTCTTCGAAATCCGCCAGAAGCCCCAAGCTGAAGCAGCATGCACAAGCGAAACAGAGCGGGTGTTGAAGCAGCATGGCAATGGCCATATATGATTTAAAAGGTTCCTTGAAGGGGTCCTTTAAAGTGTTCTATAGGGTTTAGGGTATAAGGGTCCGTGGTACTCATGTAGTATATACTAAGGCCTTGAAGTCTTAAAGTACATATATATTATAAGTATCTTCTACAGATATTTGTACATGGAGCCTTTGGGTATGGTAACCCCATAAGGTAACCCTTTAAAAGGAAGCCGTATAGAACCCTTCAAGGAACCCATATAGTATCCCTATATTAAAAATTAAAAACCCTGTAAGCTTCTACTTCTGGGCCTGCGACGAATGACCTTGTCAGTACCCGTGAAGAACCGTTATATATATATATATATACACTATATATATATATATAGATAGATAGATAGAGAACCCGTGTAGTTTTAAAACCCTAAAAGCAACAACCCCTTACTCCTGGGCCTTGCGAATGACCTTGTCAATACCCGGCAGCTCCTCCCAGGTCTCAGCGGCCTGGATGGTACCTGGCGGGCTTCACGCTGTCTTTATAAGTTTCTTTAAGGGTTCCTTTAAGGGTTCTTTCAGGGTTCCTTTGAGGGTTCTGCAAGAAATGTACAGGGTTTCAGGATTTGCTGTTGAGGGTTTAGCGCAGGGCTTCGGGGTTGTGAGTTTACAAGGGTTCATGACTTTCGAGCTTTTTGAACCTAAAACACACACACACACACACACACACACACACACACACACACACCCTGTCTCTATAAGCCGACAAACTCTATATACATGACAAAACAATAAATACAGCCCCTCTTTAATTGGTCCCCTGAACGCTGCCCTAAACCCTGAACCCTAGCCCTAAAGCCGAACTAAGCCCTCAACACTCATTCCTAAACCCTGAACCCCAAACCTTCGAATGGTCTTTTGGGCCCCTTACCTTTCAGTCCGGAACTTGAAGAAAATTGCGCGCCACCAGAGCTCGTTGCCTCGACAAGGTGCAAGGAAGTGGACGGGTTCCTTCTTAGGTACCTACGGTTTGGGTTGAGGGTTATTGAAGTGGCGCCTGGGGTTTCTGGGTCTGTGGTTTAGGATTTAAGGTTCAGGGTTGGGGATGGCTTTACAGAAGAGGTCGTCGTGGGGCCTGTGTCGGCGCATACAATGCTTTTGGTTTTATTTCTAGTCTGTTAGGGCGAGTTCTGATTGAACGTTTCAACAAGCCCTGACTGTTTGATGCATGCATCAGTTGCTACACTCGTCAGTATATATATATATATATATATAGCTTTTGAGATTCTGTGCGAATTGGTCTTTCTTGTCTTTTGGATACGTTTACCTTGGAAGCGCTTGGAGCTGTTAGAAGCAAAAACTAAGCCCCCCAAGCAACCTGCTCTCCATCTTTAAAGGTACCTCTACGGGATCACTCAAGTGTACCTTTAAGGTTTCCCTTAAGGGTCCTATGGCGGATGAGGGGGTCGAGGGGTATAGGGCTTAAGTCTAGGATTCGGGTTTCTTGGAACAATACTAACTAACTTGTAAGACAGTCTGGCCGGACAACCAGAATCAACAACTCGACAAGTAGCTGCATATATGAAGCACATGGTGACCCCTAACTATCGACTAGCGGATGCTTGAACCAAAGCCAACTAGGGAGCGCATCTGCTTCGCTTGCAAATGCAGGGCTTGCTTGGTACTTGGTGCGTGGGGGATTGATCTCGACTTGGTTGCTGCTCTCCCCACCAGAGCTGTAATGAATATAGGTGTGGCTGGCTAGCACTCTCCACAGACTGGACCCTGTCTCTCTCTCGTACTCCCACACGTGCGATCCTATGCAGGCAGAACCGGCGGCCGTTCCTTTTGCACTCACTGCCGGCGGCGGTTCGTCTGTGCAACGGATAGCTCTGATTGCTCAGGATAGAAGACACATATAGCACTTAGCTATGGGCATTGACTTGAGCCAAACGTTGCGTTGGCGGTCACATAGAAAGGTAAAGATGAGGGATGCGTAGCATGCCCCCTAGAGTCGAGGGACGCGTAGCGTGCCCCCTTCTCCTGCACTTTACACGGTCTTGCTCACAGCTCTTATAGTGACACCTTAGAACTTGACAAGGCATCGCAGTCCGTTCGCACCCCCCATGAGTTGCGTCTCCGACGCTGCTCACCCGGAAGATGGCACGATAGGACAGAAGAAAATTCCGCCGCAACGTTGACATTGAAAATCAGAGCTTTGTATCCCAATTAGAAACGTTGTGACACTCATCTACGTCAGTAACGACCCCCTGAAATGACAAACGAATCAGGCGTCACCGAAGAAAGAAGCATTCGCGATGGCATTCCACAGGCGAAGCTCAGAGGTCACGAACTGATAGGCGTGGAAGATCAGGCGTTGTCTCGCCACCATCTTCGCGTTGACGTAGGATCGCGTTCCCAGGGCCGGAGGTTCTCCTCTGGATATGGGTTCCTTGGCTTTCCCTTGTCCTTGCCTTTGTTTCGGCCTTTGGCGGCGATGTAGTCGTGGTAGGAATTGGTGTTCCAGCCACCATGTTGCTCGCCTCCGGTTCTTCCACGCCCTTTTGAAGGTCCCTTGGATGAAGAAGCGCTTTCACGTTCCTCCGTAGTGACCGGCGTGTCCAGAATGGAAGTACCACCTGGAGGCAGATAATCAGCGGCCGAAATGTGGTGTAGGGCCTCTGTACGCCTTGTCGTCGGGTTTTGCTGTCTCTCATTCTTGGATCTGTTCAATCTGTCCATAAAGTGCGCAGGCATTTGGATGCTGTGATCCACTAGCAAGGCGATGGTCTGGACTGACTGATCAGAATGAGTTAGCAGAATGCCGACAGGGTCGATGTACAAGAAGTCCACTGGTCCAGTTGGCGTTGGTCGTAGCACCGAGAATTGCTGGTGTCCCGTCACCATTGGGATCACCTCGCATAGGACGTTCAGGCAACAAAAGTGCATTGCCTTGACATCTTCATCCCTGTCGCTCTTCAAGTAAGTAGTAGGGCTGAAGTTGTCCCTGCCAATTCCCATCATGTTGGCTCCCCGTACAAGTAAAGAAAGCATCTGGTTTGTGCGGAAGCGCTTCAAGGTGTAAATCCCGTTGGGATCATACTGTTTGAGGTTCTCAGGTTCTTTCGCGAAGCGAATGATCTCCTCATCAGTCACATCCCTGCTGACACCTGTTTCCTTGTCCACTGCTGCCAAAGATCCCCACTTTCCAAGCACATCATAGCGTTGGCCAAGCGCGAAACTTTCCCTCATCTGAAACAACGGCATAGTCGCCCACTTTGCGAATCCTGACCAAGCTTTGTAGATGGATCGGCATACCACGTATGCCATGTACGACAGAGCGGTCATGTTCGCATCGATGCAATGAGCATTTCGCTTTCCAGAATAGTAGGATGGCTGCATGGCGGTACGTGCAAGTTGTAGTTCAGGGTCGATGTTCAAAGACTGGCCGGTAAGGAAGACGGGACGACGTTCCTGTGCGATTGCTTCCGGAACTGCGTCATCGAAGTCCTCTTCAGGCTCAACGTCCATTTCTTCATCAGGTTCCTGTTCTGGATCGTCTTCCGCAACGACAGATGGTTCTGGGATTTCTTCAGGTTCCGCAACGGTCTCTACCTCCATGGCTTCCTGCTCCTCTTCGGGCGCCTCAGGCACTGCGGCTGCTGCGGCTTCCATTGTCTGAGCAATGAAGTCACTGGGGATCTCCGTAGGAGTCTCCCGTTGTGGAGAACCTTGGTAATATCCGCTTGAAATGAACTGTGACCAGCAAGACGTGCATCGGGAGAAACATGCTGGAACGATGTTGTAGCATGCCGGGCATACCCTCATTCTCCGTCCATCCTCGTCTCTGCGTAGGTCTTCGGGTCGCCAATTCTTGATGACAAACTTGATTCCCTTGTCCATGTAGTGATGCCGAACCGTGTTCTCCCTGTGGGACTCCAGGACAGTCGTGAGGTCACGAATGATCTGCTCCTTGCTTGTGTCGTGGGGTCCAGGAGGCATCTCGCAAAGCAATTCCATAATCTTGCTTGGCGTTCGGTATCTCTCGAACTCGGGAAGCAACGGTGATGCATTGTAGTCCAACACCAGCTCTTTCTCCAACCTTTCATCGTAGATCTTTTCCACCAGAGCGAAAGAGTGTGTATCTCGAGGATCAGGGACGCAAAACCATACCTCCTTGACGAAATGGAAAGGTATCGTTCGACCAACGATCATGATGCCGCTGTCTGTGATACGTCCATCCTCTCGTGCAAGATCTTGCGATGGGACATGAAGAACCGCCAATGGCATATGCTTGGCGTCTCGTCCGTGTACTCGCATCTTGGTCGTTGCGTTCCGGTGATCGAACGGCGCAAACACCCCCCCATAGCTGTGGAGTCTGCCGCCTTGGTTGCCTCGGAATTGGCGCCGATGGTCGAAGTCCCCGTCGGGGTCCTCCGAACCAGGCATGATGCCTTGCGTGACAATGGAATCCAAGTTGCGGCATGCCGTAGCGTGGAATGCACCTCCAAGACGTTGCAAGAGGGTCATAGATGGAGATATTGCAAACCTGTTCTTGTCCAACTGAAGCAAGTTGTTCTGGGGATCTGAATGCGCAGAGTGACCACTCGTAGCCCGAACTGCCCATGGCTTCACCCAGCCGTTGCATTGGTTCAGGTACCTCTGGCCATGTCGGCAATGGTCGTTGCTCTGGATCTCTGCGATCTGGTCCCGAACTGATACCAACATGTTCGAACCTGCTGATCCAAGAACTTCCGTGCCGGGGTCCTTCACTCTCACACCCAGGAACTGCAACCGAATCTTGGCCTTGTTGCGTTTCGTGGCTGCAATCATGTCCCCCTGGAACAATAGCTGAAGTCTTTCATTGTACACTCTCTTCTTCTGTTGATCATCGGTCCTTGAGACCCCTTCGGTGATGCGTCTGCTTTCATGGGTCCATAGTGGCTCATGCCTCACCAAGTCTTCGATCAGCACCCACCCTCCTTCATCACATTTGATGACACTTTTGAATGCCACCTGGCACCGGTTGTCAAGCCATTCCGAGCCTGGGCGCCTGGCGATTCTGTGGCGCAAGTCAGACTGGATGCATGATAGCGCCCAATCCGCGTTCAATCTGCGCTGACGGGTGATGTTGCGAAGGACAACTTCGTTCACGATGTCCCACCGATTGTTGATGAAGCTTGCACCCTTGGTTGGGATCAGGTCGAGAATCCCGCACCGGATTTGCCTTCCGCCGCCGATGGATTCATAGCCTGGATTGGTGTAGCTATGAGTGTTCTCGTCGTACACATAGCTAGGACGGTCTCCTCGTTGAGGTAGGCGTCGGTCGCGATGGTCCGAAAGCTGCTCAATGATGTCCACCACTCGCTGGCTATTCTCTGGTCCCGATTCCTGCAATGGTACGCCACAAGCATCATTTAGGCCCCGACGATTCTCTACATCCGTGCAGATATTGTGTTTGTTCTCATAACGGATCAAGACCACATCACCCCGAACGGCTTCGCCTCCGCGTCGCGGTCGGGCTTTGGCCTTGGGTCGTCGGTCCGAGGATGCAACACTCACATGATCTGTGGTGTCAACGTCCATTGGTTCAGCCTCTTGTGAAGGTACTCGACGCGGATATCGAAGAAGACTTTCTTTGATGATCTGGACGCTTCGAAGTACCAGGTCCCGGGTTGCAGCATTCTCTGTGCAATTTGACAGAGTGTGTAGGTCACTGCCACAAGCAACACAAAATGTGATGCGATCGCTTCCGACTGACATCTCGCCCTGAGCGAGTACGCCAACATAGTCTTGAAGCTGCGTGACAACTCCTTCACGAATTGCATGTCTGGGATCAGGGCCTTCTGCACCCTGCTCTTCTTCAGGTTGCGCATCCACATCCACATCTTGCGCAGGTATTGGTGGAGCAACTGAGAACCCTGGATCGTCCGTGACGTTGTCAGCGGCCTGTGTCTCGTCGGTTCTCGCAATCTCTACAGGGTAGATATCACCATCGACGATCACTGTGAAATCAATCACGAGTTCAGCGGACATGTTGTTGACGATCTCAGCGACTGCTTCATTCTTCTTGGGCGGTGTCCTTTTGCGCGGGGAGTCAACCGTGATCAGCTCGATGGCTTCGGCCGACGCGTAGCGGAAGAATGACCTTTCGATTCCTCTCGCGCACGCATTTGCTCCCTCAAGGCCACCCCAATTCGGAAAATGACTTGGGTGTCTCATGGCAATCGTAAGAAGCCCGAGTGCCAGCTCCAATGTATCACCCAGGAGCTCTTCCTTTGGCAAGACTGACCCTCGGTAGCATTCTTGGCGCTCTTCCGGAGTCAAAAGCATCCTCATGAAACCAGCATAAGCGCAGTTCCCGGCGTCGTAGTAGCAGATGTAGCATGTCTTGCCTTCGGAGTCGTACCCTCTGTCCCACGCCAACTGTTTGGCTTTTCCCCATGCCGCGTACTCGATGGCCTGACTGGCTGTGATTCGGAGACCACCATAGTGAGAAACCGTCTTGCCGATGTCTTCATAGACCATTTCTGCACAGACTTTGAGGAACTCCTTGATGTCCACACGAGGATCCACGAATTGAAGCCTCAGGTCATAAAGGTGCTTTGCGCAAGCCAAGGTGTACTTCTGGGACGCGATAAAGTCATTGAAGGAGCTGATTTGATGCTGCATCTTCAAAGCTGAAGTATGCGCGCACCCAATGCAGTGCCCAGGATACCCGTTTCCGGTGGGTTTGAAGAAGGCTTGTGCGTAGCACTCAGCCAACTTCATTCCTTCACATCCTTGGCAATAAAACGTTCTCCCTTTGACATAACCAGTGTTCGGGGTCGCATAGGTGTCGATCCTGAACCAGTAGTGCCGGTTGTCGTAGTAGGCCTCGGGAACGGTCATGGCGATGTCAAAATCCTGCCAGGTGACTGTGGACGACTCAGCGACCGTGTCACCCTGGGCACCCGACCTGATCTGTTGCTGCTGTTCCCCCGTAAACCATGTCTGCGAGATCTTGGTGGTCGTCTTGACTTCACTCTTGTCCTCCCAAATCTCGACAAGCGACGGGTGAGCAACTAAGTCGGTTCTGACTGTCTCATCCCATGAGCGAACTTTCGATGCCTCAACAAAGCACGTAGATACCATCTTCTCGCAAAACAGCTGCTTCTCATAGATAGCTAGGCCCAATTTGAACCTGACCCGATTGTCTGGTGGTGGTACCTTCTCAACTGACAAAGTGTGCACGCCAGACGACGCATGTTTCGCCTGACTGTACATTCTTGACCAAAACGAAGATCCATGAATCACCACACATGCTCGGGCCCGCAACTCCAGTTCAATGTACATTCCCAGCGCGTGGAAACCGTTGAACATAGAAGCTTTCTGTCGAAGGTAATTGCTGGCTGCTCCTACGAACCGTAAGTCGTGGTTGATGTTGACAATTGGAGGGCGCGTGGTACGCTTCCCTGCCGCAATGATGGGGTCAACGTACGTGGCTTTGAGCTGCCGCTGCAAATCAGCACGAATCGCTGCTCCGTCTCCGACCTCACTCATCGGAAATGAAATGTTCTCGATGAGGATCGCTTGGAGAGACAGATGGTAGTGCAATGTGACGGTTGCAAGCTGCTCTTCAGTCAAGCCATCCAATGTCTCATTCACAGATTCCAACGATCCCTTTCGTGACTTGGAAGTTGTAGTTGGCACCTGCGGTGATCGACGGGCTCACAGTGTAGATCTCACTCCATCCATGCATGACGAGATTCTCCCTCACTGTATGCGATGACCCTCTGGTCCTTGCGACCATGTCAAAGTCTTGGACGAGGATCGTGCATTGAGAGCGCATAGTCGCGGCATCAGGCTTGCCACCCATACCCAAACTATTGCGAAATCCGTTCAGCGTGTTCATGGTATTGATCCTTGCTTCTGCCGGAATTTCATCGTTGTCGACAAGATCGCTGTCTGCCTCGATCATCACTGCCGAGGTAAGCATTGGAGGAGAAGGAAGATGCACGCACGACACCAATGCAAATGCATGGTACAGCCGCGAATACATCCGTAACCACATCTTCGTGCTCAGCTTCACGTAGACCTTCAGGTTGAGACCCTTGTCGTCACTTTGAGAGACGGAACGAATCCTTGCCAAGTAGGTCACCAGTCTTCTGACGTAATGCTGAATTGGTGTGGTCCCCACGTCGTGGTTGGCCACGAACTTTGGCGTCTCATCAATGGTAGGTGGGTACTCGTCTTGATCACGGGTCGTCGCCAATAAGCTCGAGCGACAGCCCTTTTCATCGATGTTGACGTAATGGTACCAACTTTCCTGAGCGCCAGCGGGGATTGGAGCTTTCTCCCATGTCGGTTGCGATGGTTCCTCTTCCGGTTGCGAAGTCGGTGGTTGTGGAGGTGGTGCCGCAGAAGATGATGATGCCGATGCCGTTGCCTCGTCTGTCCTTGCCCTCTTTGGTCCGTGGCTAGGAGTGGCTCGAGGCTCGGTAGCGGATCCTTGTGGTTGTCCCGGCGATCTTCCATGCTCAGGGTGCACGATTCCTTCCGGTTCGAGGTTGCTTGCCGTAGGCATCGCCACCCTTCCCGTAGAATACACCCAGCTAGGATGCCGTTGAAGATTGGGCGGAAATAGGCCATCATCTTGTAAAAGCGGTCTTGGTGCCTCCATCTGTTGGAATTCTGCTTCCCATATGCTCAACGTGGCGCGTTTGGTAGAGCAGTCGACCACATATCCAGATTCAACTCCGCATTGATTCCAGGTGTAGCTACGGAACGCATCCGGCAATTGGAAACCGTTCCTGTCCTGATCTGCACATACAGCATCCACGTGGTGCTTGAGGAAAGCGTACGTGGTGTAGTCGGAATCAGGGAGCACATCATTTGACCATCTGTAATGCGGGTGTCCAGTGTCTGGATCAACCCATGATACGTAGGAATGAAGCACGTGGAGACAAACACTGAACGCCTGGAGCGAGTTCATCGCAAAGGCGAGCGGATGTCCCATGCCTTGAGGCATTGTGCGCATCATCATGGCCAGCTGGTGAACGTTGAGTGGCGTGGCGCCATCGTTGTTCGCAGCACATTCCTGGTTGTAGGTCCGTATTCCATATCCAGTGTGTTTCGCGAACATGTACATCAGCTTGCACACCCTACATAACGTAGGCTCCGCCAACAGGTCTGATTGGTCAGGTGCTCTGCCCGACATTGGCAACTTGTGGTAGTAGTCCTGATTCACCGTATACCATTGTTGTATTCTCGTGTCTGTCACAGTCTGGTAGGGTGTCTCCACGGAGTTGATGAGAACAGCGAGGTTGTAGTAGCCATCCGCAGTGACGATGTTCCTTGTAGCAGTGTTCAAGTCGAACCGAACTTGCTTTCGTTCTTGTTCCAGTTCAACCACAGCCAACTTTGCATCATCGCGGATCACTTCCTCATCCACCATAAACCTGGTGATGGCATTGAACTTCCCCTCGTGGTCAGCAACAATGTGTTTGAGACCTCCACCAAACTTGATGACCATGGCGAGTATCTCCCCATAGGGTTTGTCCATGTACTCCTCAGGAGCAGCAAGCAAGCAGGCTTTGAGGATTTCTCGGACTCGAATGGAAAGATCTCCTCCTGACGACAGATTTGCACACGTGAACAGCAAGACCAACGGAGGTGCTTTGAAAGCTGCCCATGTGCGAATGAGATCATTGTCGACCACTTTGTCTTTCGTAATCTTCGGCGGGAGCGAGACGCTCCGCGACGAATCCCCAGAATACATCTCCAGGAACTTGTGGAACTTCAGAAACGTTCGCATCATCCCACCAGACGGGAAAACTTCCTCGTGGTCCACTCCATCGAAGGCCAGCTCGTAGGCATTGTAGCTTTCAGCCATGGCTCGGGTTTCGGTCCTTCCTCCGTAGGAGGGAAGTCCCTACCCCCTACTCGACTTCACGGTTCCGGGTTCTCCGTAAGAGGCACCCTTCCCCGATCCGTCTGGTCAGACCTTAGTTGTTCCTTAGTTGGGGCTGTCTAATAGCCCCTTCATCAGCGTCTACACACTGATGTTGCTGCCATGCAATGTCCTCAGATTCATGTGCAACATGACTGACACTGGCATGAGCTCGAACAAGGCTGCGAACATTCCTCGCAATTGACCGCCATGAGACATCAATGCGCTGCGACAAACTGTTCTTCGAATCATGGTCCAAGCGATCATTCAGTCTCATCACCAAACGGTCCGCTTCAGGCATGTTAGAGAACATGATCCTGCGTCCACCACCATCGCCATCAGCACCAACATGATCATCAACCTTAACCTTCGTCACCTTGACACTTGAAACAAGAGCATGCAACTCTGGCCAAGACCAACATGAGCATGGAAAGAGGGGGGGGGGGGGGGGGGGGGGGGTGCGGGGGGGGGGGGGGGGGGGGGGGGGGGGGGGGGGGGGGGGGGGGGGGGGGGGGGGGGGGGGGGGGGGGGGGGGGGGGGGGGGGGGGGGGTGGGGGGGGGGGGCGGGGGGGGGCATGTCAAGCGAAAAATAGACGTCGGAAAATTCCGCACACTTCGTCAGCAGGCGTTTGAGAGATTTCAAGACACTTCTGAAAACCTTGTACTTCCCACCGGAACGTTTCTCACCCCCCACGCAAGCCCCTTCACTACTTCCAGGACCAACACCTGATCGCAAAAGCGATGCCACAAATAGCACAGGTGTGCGCAGGTCGTTCCGGCACGCATCCTTCATTGTACCGATAAGGCTATCCTCATCGGCCTTGGAGCTGATCAGCTCCTTGCAATTTATGCGAGAGCAACCTTTAGTGGACTTAGGTACGGCGTAGCCGTTACCCAAGCCACAGAGGTCAACAATCATGCGGTCCGGCTTCCGTCCACCAGCCTTCGACGGCATGGCTACCAATCTCCCATCGCCAGTTGCCTGAAATTTCAAGGCCTTAAGCAATCTTCTGGAGATTTGGCTAGTCAACTCGCACTTATCAGATCGATCCTTAGCGTCCGAATCAGTCATGTGCAAATGTTTGGACGAGCACACATCAGACGACTTAGGATGCAACGCGACGTTTGCGGCAATGTACTCCCATTCATCCTTGCAGTAGCCGAGCTCAACGGCGTTTCCGGGAGATACAGGATCCCGAAAGGTATAACGTTGCCCGTGAGTGCATCCTTGGATCTTGATGCTCTTCCACATGGCATCTTCCTGAAGCCCCTTATACTGCTTGGTTTCCTGGACTGGTACTCGAGGAGGTACTTCGATGATGATTTGGAACCCCCATGATGCCGCTCTGCGCGCAATTCTTTGGACGACCTCCCCCCATGGGTAGTCTGTCCGCAATTTGGCCCTTTCAGGGTTGTCAGCGATTTTCCGACTCAGCCACGAATTCTTGCCCAACACCCCTGCACCAATGAAGATTACGGAGTTAGGGTTGTTCTTCCTCGCTTCCACCACATCAAAGATGTAGGCGCACATGGCGTCGTCAACTTCTCGCCCCATACTCAGAACATTTACTTGCAGCCCAGGGTCGTAATGAGAATCGGGAGCATGCTGGGCGATGCAATCCTTGCCTGGAGCATACTCGTTCCACCAGTTCTCCTCATCGACTCCTATCAATGTCCATACCGTCACTGCCTTCGGAGCATCTTTGATAGTGATACGGTACTTCCACCGGCTGTAAGGATTCTTGTAAGCATGGACCAACCTTCCATCGTGGTCGAGGAATTGGATCACCAGACCCTCCTTGGGCTTGCTTTCGGCGAAATTGACCACGTGAGGCACAATTGCTCCATCATATCCTTGATATTCCCTTTTCTGTTCCGCCGCATCATGCCATACATCTTCGTACACCGACGACCATTGGTCATAACCAAATTGAGAGGCTTGACTTTTGGATTGGCCGTTAAAACAAAATCCCTGGTGCAATGTAAAGCCCTGGTACCCCCCATGGATGGCACGCGCCAGTGTGACAACCACCGCTCGCCATTTGGCGGGCAGGGCGCGCACATAAGACTGACCCAGAGGCGGTTCAGGAATAGGCAAAAACGGCGGCGCAAGGACGTCCGCGATGGCGGCAGGGCGCAAATGCCCCCGCACGGGATGGTACTGAAACACAGCACGCTCCACATAGCGGTCGAACTTGCCCGGTGTGTCAAGGATAGCAGCGCGATCCTCCATCTGGTGCCACTGCCCTTCACGAAGAATCCAAGTCGACCGAAGGTAACGACCAGGCGGCAACGCAGAAGGCGGCCCCCGCAACATGCGCGGGAACTTGACAACCAGGATGGGGTCCACACTGTAATGTTCTTGCAAGCCTTCCTTACTCGACAATCCAGCGCGATACAACACCTGAGGGAGGATCGGCGTCTGCGTGTAAGGAAAACAAGGCACCTCGCTCTTGAACGAGTAGTGCTGCTGACCCTTCTCATCCGTACTTTGGGAATGAGTAGGTCGCATCAGATCCATAATCTCCTGGGAGCCAATGAGATCCGGCGGAAAGATGTTGATGAGCTGAAACGCATGTGTCCAGGATACAGAATCCTTGAACGACTTGGTGTGTATGTCCGCGGACATCTTGGCAGTGACCTCGTAGGCAAGAGAAACGTAACCTTCCTGAAAGATAGAATGCATCCATCCAATGCAGATACCGTGGGTACGTTCCAAGTGACGCATAGTCGGATTCTTGCCCGTGCGAATCACCCCGATCATGGTCTGGTTGTCGTCGTAGAAGACGAAGTTGGGGTCTTGCCCCCCAAGCTGCTGCCACAACGGGATAGCAGGCAATCCAAGACGTGACATGGCAAAGTCGGCCGCGACAATCTCGGCCTCAGGTGTGGAATGACTCAAGCATCCCTGCCTTTTGCTAAGTCCCGCCAAGGGAAATCTTGTGTGAGAACCTTGAATGTGCAAATGAGCACCGGAGGTAGATTTCAAACTTTCTCCACAACCGGCATAGTCCGCATCTGCAAACAGCCCGATGGACGAGTCCTCCAAGGAGTTCCCGACCCAGCCAATCATCATGTGATGTTTGGACTGGTGCACATAGGCCATGAGATGATGAAGAAGAGCATCCTCCTTCTTGGTCCATTTCGTGATCTTGCGTGCGAGATTGTTGATACTTCGCAGAAGATCGAAGCGGCAAATGCGCGCGGCATAAAGCAATTTCATGAGAATGCTGGCTGCCTGCGGAGCAAGTGCGCCGCGATTGGCCTCGTTGATTTCCTCTTCCTCGGGCGACTTGGGAATAGGTGGAGGCGGAACGAGCCGACCATCCTTATCAACAGGCATGGTGTGTCCACACCACGTGCATCGATGGCTTTTACCTGACTGTGCCGGAGCGCGAGCTGGGTGATTCTTAGTCTCCTCAGCCGGACTCGGCGATGGTACCGTCTTGAATTTTGTCGGATCGAACCCAGTCACGTCGCAGTACTTATTGACTGTCATGTCCAGGTACGTCTCCATGTCGTAGGTAACGGTCTGCACCTTCGTTTTGTCATGCAACGTTGCCTCGCCCTTGGAGATGCGACAACCCAGATACGAGCCCAGCGGCGTTTCTTCTTCCAATCGAAGTTCTTGGCGCAGCATGTCCCAACCCTTGGGTAGATTCTCTTTGGGTCCTGCCATCTTGAGATCATCCACGTAGATGACAAGTAAGAGCTTCATTTGCGGGTGAAAATACAATGATGGCCATTCATCGCCAATCGGCTTGAATCCTACTTTCTGTACCGCGGTGTGGCAAGGTTGTTCCCACATGGTTCCTGCGTCAGGATGTCCATATAGAGCTTTGATCAGGCGGCATACCGGCCTACGGAATTTGTGCCGTTTCGCAGATGGATGCCAGGCTTCATCAGGCAGTTCAACCCAACACGGAGTGCCCGACAATCTAGCCTGGATGTATGCTTGGATAGCATCCGCCATCTGGACATCGTTGCCAGGAAGACATCCGTAATAATCTGCCCATCGTGAGGCGTCAAACGTAGCCGGGGAATTACCCAAATCCTGAAACAATGCGGCTTCCATATTCTGGTCTTTGACCTGATCACCGAGTAGTACACCTCGCCCCTTGAACTTCCTGGCAGGATCGTCCTCTTTGAGCTGATAGTTCTTCTCGTAGATCAGTCCGTGTACTCGCGCCATGTGTACTTTCTCACCTTTCTTCTTTGCCTCAGCGACGACGTCGTCATATTCACGCGTGGTTGAGAAGTCAAACACTTCTTGATCCCACAATCCCTTCCACTCCTTCATGAAAGCTTCCATGGCCTTGGGATTGTTGATCATCTCTTTGCGTGTGACGGGTCGAGTGACCATGGCATTGAAGCACGATCCTCCTGCATGATTCTTTTCCCGATGTACGTTTCTGTGAGAAGTCGTACACGGCATAGAAGGAATCCAGTTGTCATCCATGACCATATGCGCCGGAACAGCCGGCACAACATCAGCCAAGAATTGTTCTTGTGTATATTGATCCACATAGGACTGTGCCCATGACCAACCATCGTCGTCGTCAACGGTCACGTTGAGTTGCAGATCAATTTCTTCACACGGAACAATCTTGGGAAAGATCATGTTGTCCAAAGCCTTGGTGACTATCTTCTTTCCTATCACAGCCTTCTTCCGGTCTTTCTTGGCAACTCGAGCTTTGTCCCGCTTTTCTTTCTTGTATGCTGCCTTCTTCTCCGCTTCGCTCATTTTCTTCCACGCTTCCGGAGAGTAAGAATGGATAGGTCGCCGTGTAGGAAGAGTTCGTCGACCATCACTTCGAATCTTGTACGGAACTCCCCTTTTGTCGATCTTGC
>CAJNDT010002224.1:1211724-1309224 GCA_905221615.1 Symbiodinium sp. CCMP2592
TAATCATCTCGGCCCCTATAGTACCGCAATGACAGCAGCATTGACGCCTCCTGTGCTCAAGCCCGCAACTCGTTTATGCACCACGTCAGGCCAGGTGACCACTGCGCCATTGCCTCAGGCGTCATTGGAAGCGCATGGGCCGCAGCAAACGGTTGATGATATAAATCCTGCATTACCTTAAGGACCCTAAACTCTAGGAATTATGGTATATTCCTTATTATGGGTAATGCAGGATTTCTACTATCAACCGAAAGCTCCGACCCTGAGCAAGGGCCTTGATCATTCGCCATCCCTTGAGCACCTGCCCAGAGACTCCAATATCCCTTAATTAAGGAATATTCCTTAAATTATAGTAGGATCCCTTATATGATTTAAGGAATATTCCTTAGTTAAGGGATCTTGGAGTCTCTGGGTGGGTCTCGGCATCCGTCTTGGTTTCGGCGCTTAGGATCCATATCTGTCGCTCGGCATCTTGGGCATCCGGAAGATACTGGAAGCGAGCCCGGAAGTACTAGTCTTCCGTCGAGTGTGTGCGACGGGCCCCCGAACCACTGAAAATTCTAGCAATGCCAAGCTCAACACCTAATTATCACGCTTCTCTCTGACCAGCTTACGAAGCCCTTCTAAAACAGAAAAAACCCATTTGAGAACCCGTCTGCTTGCATACACCAAACCCTAAAGGTAGGACCTAAAGCCTGCAGCCGCAAAGCCCCAAACCCCAAATCCCGAACCCTCTATAGGAAACTCCAGAAAGTTGGAATATGGTTTCATGGTAGGATACCCTATAATTTACCATAGAAGGGTTAGGATAATCATATTCCAACTTTCTGGCTTTTACTTTAGTGTCCTCAAAAGGAATCCTAAAACCCTACACTTAGATCCCAAAACCCTGTTGAAAGCAAGGAGACATCCTCAACCCTTAATCCTTAAAGCCTATAGATCCCCTGTAGACCAACTACCGGAGCCCCTACAGCCTAAAAGCCCTAAATCCTGAAACCCTAAATCCTGAAACCCTAAATCCTGAAACCCTAAATCCTGAAACCCTAAGCCCTAAATCCTGAAACCCTAAACCATAAACCCCTAAACCCCTAACCCTCAACCCTAAGCTTTACAAAAAGCCTGTTAGACTCAAGGAGCTGCCTGCCCAAGCGCTGACGGAGAACTGCCGTCGAAGGCGAGGCCCAGACCTGTCATACGGTTCTTGGAGGGTCGGAGGACTTAGAGCTCCAAAAGGCTCCTTAAAGGGATCTATAGGGTTCCTTAAAGGGATCTATAGGGTTTAGGGTTTAGGGTCTACTTGGAGGGTCGGGGGACTTAGTAAGTAGGGTAGTAAGTAGACTTATACGTACCCTAAAAGGGACCCTAATTGGGGTTATGGTACTTATAAGTCCCAAAAATAACCAGTTACTAAGTCCCCCGACCCTCCAAGTTGATGACAGAAATCCTACAGTTCCTTCAAAGAGATCTATAAAGGTACCTTTAAGGGGTTCCTTTAAGGGATCTATAGGGGGTTCAGGGTTTAGGATGATAGAAATCCTGCATCAACCAGAATAAGGAATATACCATAATTCCCATAGTTTAAAGTCCTTAAGATGGATTGCAGGATTTATATCATCAACCGTAGGACTCGCTTCCTTGCATTTTAGGGTTCCGTGAAGGGCTCCTGAGAGCTCCTATGAGGGGTCAATCTAACGGTCTAGGGATCTAGGGTTTAGGGGTTTAGGGTTTAGGGTTTAGGGTTTAAATGGGTGTCCCTGTTTTTACGGCACTTTTTGTTAGGGTGCCGTCTTGATTTGGTGACCGAAAAAAGCCACTGATTTAGAGAGCTACCTTAAGATATAGTATACCCCAGAAGTACAGTTATTAGTACATTAGCTGGGGCTGTAACTTATTGTATGTCAAGTTGTCACATTTAATTTCACTCTAGTTACTAAGCCTACTCTGTCCCATGAACCTTTAAGTAGTCAACCTCAGAACTTTGAACACGGTTAGGACGATTAGTGCTGATCGTTTAGGGTTTAGGGTTTATCGAGAGCATGAGCATCGTTTCTGCTTAAGGGGTACTGATTTGCAGGTTTTTGAAGGGTACATCTAAGAGCTTAGGGGTTCATAGGGTTCATCAACGAAGGCTATATTAGGCTCAGGGTTCGGGATGTTGGCTAGGGATTTTTCGTATGGGCTTAATACTCAAGGCCCGTTGAATTGTACAAGGTTCGGTACGGGCTTCATAAGCGTATTGTCTGGGATGTAAAAGGGCTTCTTACAAATGATTCAGCTGCTGTTGCTATACAAACCCATAGCAGAGGGCACTAAACCCCTGCAACGGCTATACAACAGCCCACACACCGCAGATCAATTAAAAACTAAGCCCTAATCCCTGAACTTCCTGAACCTTACACTAAACCAAACCCGTATAGAACAAGAAAACCATGAAATCCTAAACTACACTACACAACCCTACAAAACACGAAATGCTACCATATCCTACACCCTACACCACAAAAGCCCGACCCTCCCCCAAATACTAAACCCCCACACTCCAAAGCCCCACAGTGCCCTTAAGGGAACCCTCAGAGGCTAGACCTAAGAGTAACCTGCCCTTTTTGGTTTGAAAGGGTGCTATAAGTTATAAGGGAACCCAAACCCTAAAATAAGGGAAAAGGGCCTAATTACTCTGGGTCCTAGCAGCCTAAACCCCTAAACCCTCAACCCCTGAACCCTAAATCCATTAAACCCCAACTATACTGAACTTAGAACCCTAGCAAAAATTATAATTTTAGCTGTTTCTTAGGGATTATAATAACCAAAAATTAAAAATCATTTCCAAGTACGCCCAAGCCCAAAGGAGCCCCCAAAGACCTCCGTGAAGTTGGCTACGACCAGGCGCGAAGGATCCGCCGGGACGAGGCCCGGCGCGCCGGCGCCGGAGGCCACCGAGACGACCGGGAGGTGGTGCTCCAAAGCATACCTGGTAGGGATCTTCAGGGTTTACCTGGACCCTGAGGAACCTACCTTTTTAGGGCTCCTTAATATGATTTCTTTGTATAAGTCCTTAAAAGAGGTAGGTTACTTGGGCTTTAGGGTTTAGGGATTTAGGGGTTTAGGGTTTAGGGTTTTAGGGTTTAGGGTTTAGGAGCATACCTGGGGATCTTTAGGGTTTAGGGTTTAGGAGCATACCTGGGGATCTTTAGGGTTTAGGATTTAGGAGCATACCTGGGGATCTTTAGGGTTTACCTTAACCCTGAAGGACCTACCGTTTTAACGACTTATATAAGGACACAATAATATGGAACCCTACGGTAGGGTTTAGGAGCATAACTGGGGATCCCCAAAAAACGGGCAGAGTATACCTGGGTTTAGGGTTTAGGGGTTTAGGGCTTATAAGGCTTTGGATGCCAAACACCGGGCTAGGGTTCCTTTAAGGATTCCTTTTCAAGGGCTCCTTCAAGTGGTTTAAGGTTCCTTGCAGGGTTCCTTCCTACAAAGCATACCTGGTGATCCCCGCGCCCGTCGTGGCCTGCTAAGAGTTCGTAGGGCTTGAAAGGAACCCTATAAGCCCTACCGGGCTCCTTAAGGAACCCTTAAGTATGCTGTTTGGGGTTTAGGGTTCAGGGTTTTATAGGGTTTAGAGGATAGGGAATAGGGTTTAGGGGTTGGGTTTGGGGTTTGGGGGTTTGGGGGTTTGGGGCTGGGGTTTGGGGTACCTCTTGAAGCTCGAGGGCTTCGGGGTTATGTTAGTTATGTATACTGGGCTGTGCTTTAAGCCCATTGAAAATTAGTTATGAACAGGTTCCCTTTATAAGGAAATAAGGGAAATCAAGAATTATCCCAAAGCGCAACCCAGTAAGTATATATGTATATATAGAGAGAGGCTTTAGGATTTGGAGGTAGCAGTTAGGCTTAGGGCAAACGGCTCTTTGTTCAAGGGGTAAGGGTTTAGGAAGGCACTGGGGCCTCTGGCCACATGCCTGGATATTTAAGGAGCGTTTATTTAAGACATATGGAGTTTGAGGTCTTGAAGCTTAGAGTGAGTGTAAATAAAAATGGGCGAGCGTCTCATTCAAAACATGGCTTCAAAACAATGCTCATTCGTCTCAGCTGCCTCAGTAGCAGCTCCTTTCCCGAAGTTCCGCCCATGCAATCCAACAACATGTCCTAAGTGGTAGTTTAAGGGCCCCCTAAAGTTGGTGACTCTACAGGAGCAATCGGGCCATCACTTCTATAAAACACGAAACCCTAAACCCTAAACCATGTCCTAAAGTGCCGCCAAATCGGTACCTCTACAGGACCATCACTGAAACAGAAAGCTGCCCAAACTGCCACAAAGTGTCGGGACACCTTCCATCCTCACTGGCCCCAAGCCTGGGTTCTTGTTTCGGGTTTAGGGTTTAGGGTTCTTAAATTACCATCACGAGGAAACCCTACTACTGTGGCAATACCTTAGCTCTGCAGTATGCGGCTCTACAATAACCGGTTCCATTACGAGGGCTTCTATAACAAGGGGTTCCAGACGGGCGGGGCTCAAAATAAACTCGTTAACAAGTTAACAAGAACCCAGAAACAGCTGCGGCTCAATCCCTGCTGCGAGATGTTGGCGCCGGACCTCGATCCGCGCATGAGGTAGCACCTCGAGGTGCGAAATTCTAGTTTGGGGCCTGTGGTTCAGGGTTTCTACAATAAGCCGTTCCACCATACAGGGGTCTATCATACAGGGGTTACATACCGAGAGGTTCAGTGCTAAACGGATCCAAAATTAGAGTAGCGAGAGGTTCTAATTCTACAATAAGCCCTGAGGTCCTCTAGGATGCCCAGCAACCTAGGAACAAAAAGCGCTTCCTTTTTTGGTATTGGGTACCTTTCTAAGGAACCTAGGACCACAAAAAGGGAATAGGTACTACTGGGCATCCTAGTCCTCTTCAACCCTAAACATGCTTGAAGAAGGGCTACTTGGAGGGTCGGGAGGGACTTAGTAAGTAGACTTATAAGTACCATAACCCCAATTCGGAACCCACTTAGGGCACTTATAACTCTAGTTACTACCTACTTACTAAGTCCCCCGACCCTCCAAGTAAGGGTTTAGCCTCAGGTTTTAGGGTTTAAGGGTTCAGGGCTTGGAGTTCCCTAAACCCTAAACCCTAAGGGGAAGGGGAGTTCACCAGAGCTGGAAGAGCAATCAGCTCGGAGGGTATAGGGCCCATTACAGGCGCAAATCGGCGTTAAGGGTCGTTGCAGAGAGGTTTTGGACGTTCTCTCAGAGCGGCTCTGGGTGTATGATATTCAAAGGGGAAAAGGAGGGACCCTTAACGGGGACCCCTACCCTATGGCCCTATAATGGGCTATATAATGGGTATATAATAGGTATATTAAGGGTATATATCTAAGGGTCCTTATTAAGGGTCCCTCCTTTTACCCTTGGAGATATAGTCCCTCAGCCCTAACCCCCTAGACCCCTGAACCCTAAACCCTGCACCCCAAATCGAAAAACCGTAAGGACTAATATAATGAGACGTTAACAGCTAGAAGGCCTGAAACCCTGAATCACTGAACCCTAAACCCTACACCCTAACCTAAACCGACTAGGGCATATAACACTATAATAAGAGGCAGACCTGAGGCCATGAGGACTAGCATGACTACTTATTTCGACCCGTAGATTAGTTTAGGGGCCCTGACAAGTACGCTTAGGGTTTAGGTTTTAGGATTCCTTTAAAGGGCTACTATCAGGGCTATTGTAAGGATATCGTGTAGGGGCCTTGATAATTGTCAATAGGGCTTGGGTATAAACGGTAATACAAGTAAAATAAGAAAACCTAAGGAACAGTATTTGTATCTACTTATATAGGCCTCTACATTAGGTCCTATCGTTGCCAAGGCCTCGTACATCAGCTCCTCACACACATCCACCTTCGGACGCCCCTGGTCTGCGTCTCGCGCCAGAGCATGACCTGGTCTTTGAATTAAGCAGGGAGAAAAAAAGGATAGACTTTTATTTCATAACGGTTCCCTTTAAGTAACAGGTCCCCGAAAAAAGCATTAAAGTACTATAGGGGCCTGAATGATTACCAATACTATTCTGGGGGTTTTGTTATACTTATAGTATAATGGGCCCCAAAACCCTATTCTAATTATTAAGGCCCTATATTTTGGTACTCCAAAGCCCAGTGACGAGCACTGCAGCGGATGTGGCTCCCGTCCACCAAACGGAGCCGCTCGACACCCGCCCGAGCGAGGAGTGTAGCTGCAGCACTGCCAACACAACCTAGGCGCTTACAGAACCCCAAACCCTAAACCCCTTAAAGGAACCCTAAACCCTTAACCCTTCAAAGGAACCCTAAACCCTAACCCGTTAAAGGAACCCTAAACCCTAAACCCCTTAAAGGAACCCTATAGTTTGGGAGCCCATAGCAGTGACAACCACTCGCATACTAGACGAGTTCAGGAATGGTACTAAAGGGAGCCCTATACACAACAAAGGCTGACCATTGAACAGCAGGACTCCATATACTTCTCCAAAAGTCAAAAGCTACCTACTGAGCTGCCAACAGAACCCAGCCCGACGATGGCCAGGAAAGAGTTGCAGAGCTTCTTGTGGCCCTCCTCTCCCAGGAAAGAGGAGCTTCGGGAAAGCTGCTCCTCCAACAGTGCCCGAGCCTCCTTGCAAGGGATGGCGAAACCTTGAAGGTTTCACAGGGCCTATAGGGGCTTTATAGGCATAGAGGTTGTATTGGAAGTTTACTTGAAGGATGGTGGGAAGTAGTGCGTACGGCGTTATAAAAAAAGTTACGAAGATGCCTTTGACGCTCAAACAATAGCAATGATAAGACAATGCTTGTCCTGCCAGCCATAGCCATCATCATCGTGACCACCATCGTCATCAACAGCAACAGCAACATCATCATCCTCACCACCATCATTACATCATAGTCATGGTAGCCGTCGTCGTCGTCGTCGTGGTAGCAGTCGTTGTCCTCATAGTGGTCCTAGTAGTAGTAGTAGTAGTAGTAGTAGTAGTAGTAGTAGTAGTAGTAGTAGTAGTAGTAGTAGTAGTAGTAGTAGTAGTAGTAGTAGTAGTAGTAGTAGTAGTAGTAGTAGTAGTTCTAGTAGTAGTAGTTCTAGTAGTAGTAGTTCTAGTAGTAGTAGTTCTAGTAGTAGTAGTAGTAGTAGTAGTAGTAGTAGTAGTAGTAGTAGTAGTAGTAGTAGTAGCAGCAGCAGCAGCAGCAGCAGTAGCAGTGGCAGTAGCAGTAGCAGTAGCAGTAGGCGTAGCAGTAGCAGTAGTAGTACTAGTAGTAGTAGTAGTAGTAGTAGTAGTAGTAGTAGTAGTAGTAGTAGTAGCAGCAGCAGCAGCAGCAGCAGTAGCAGTAGCAGTAGCAGTAGCAGTAGCAGTAGCAGTAGCAGCAGCAGCAGTAAACTCCATGAAACATCTAACAAAAACCGGCCGGTGCTCCTCGTCCAAGGAAGGAAAAACTCTCTCCTTCTGCGTCCGTCGCTGTGGTGGGCAGAATGACGTAGCCTGAAAGGAGAGGTTTACGGGGGCTTTAGGGTTTAGGGTTTAGGGTTCGCGACCCGAGGCCCCTGGAGTACCCAGAGACATTTGGTTAGGGGTTTAGGGTTTTAGGGTTTGGGGTTTCGGCAAAAGCAGAGCCCGGGTTTGGGGGTTGAGGATGTAGGGTTTTGGCAACAGCCTTGCGGCTTGTCGTTCAGGGACCCAGGTCGAGTTTGTAGTATGCAGGCACTTTGAAGCCTAAACCCCAAAGGCCAAGTGCCGGATAGGGGGGGGTTCATGTACAGGTCTAGATACTGAGCCGTGTTACAAACTCCATGATCGCCCCCTTAAATCTACCCTAAACCCTAAACCCTAAACCCTAAACCCTAAACCCTAAACCCTAAACCCTCAACCCTAAACCCTAAACCGAAACCCCTCGAACTTAGAACCCGAAAACCCTAAACTCTGACACCCTTTAAGTAACCGTAAACCCCTACATCCTTGACCCTTAACCCCAAGACTGTAAGTAAGCCTAGACTCCAAACTGCATCCGCTTTTTTAGCACATCCTCAACCCCTCAGAGTCCGCCGTGTTTCTGGCTTCTGCGTCTGACTTTCCTGCAACTTGTCCGTCTTTCAAAGGGGAAAAAGGAGGGACCCTTAATGGGGACCCTTACCTTATAATGGGCTATATAATGGGTATATAATAGCTATATTAAGGGTATATACCTAGGGGTCACTATTAAGGGTCCCTCCTTTTGCCCTTGGAGTCTTACTGCTGCGGCCGTGGATGCGGCCATCTCCTTTGGAGCTGTGGCCTCCATCCAAGGATCTGACGCGGCTGAGCACACGACGTGTTAAGCCATTGTTCACACCTCTGACGACCTCCAGAATGATCTGAAATGTCAGTGTCTGACGCTAAACCCTAAACCCTAAACCCTAAACTAAGCAAAACGCCACGTAAGGAATCCTCCCTCTGACCGCTGCAAGCGCTGCCATCCCCGGTCTCCGGTGTGAAATCCACAATCTGGAAGGTGTTCAGGCGTTTCCCTAAATCAAAGGGGAAAAGGAGGGACCCTTAATGGGGACCCCTACCCTATAATGGGCTATATAATGGGCATATAATGGCTATATGAAGGGTATTATACCTCGGGGTCCTTATTAAGGGTCCCTCCTTTTACCCTTGGACTAACCCCCTTTAAGCGGACCCTAAACCCTAGACGATGTTTAAATATCCCCCAGACTCCAGACCCTGCACCCAAAACGACCCTTTAAGTATACCTGAAACCCTGCACCCTAAACAAAACGACCCAGCACGTATACCCTAAACCCTAAACGCCTAAACCCCAAACCCTAAATCCTAAACCCGAAACCCTAAACGACCTAAATCCTAAACCCTAAACGACCTAAATCCTGAACCCTAAACCCTAAACGACCTAAATCCTAAAATCCTAAACCCTAGCCTAGGCCCTAAACGCCCTCAATCCTACACCCTAAACCCTAAACGACCTAAATCCTAAACCCTAAACCCCAAACGACCTAAATCCTAAACCCTAAACCTTAAACGACCTAAATCCTGAACCCTGAACGACCTAAATCCTAAACCCTAAGCGACCTGTAAGTGTCGTAACCGACGCCTCCCGCGGCGCAGCCGGCTCCTTGGCCTGCGCTGCCCCAAGCCTGAGTTCTTATCAAGGGACGTATTTTAAAGCTCTGGGCTTAGGGTTTCGGGTTTAGGGTTCCTTTAAGGTGTCAGTAAGGGCCACTATAAAGGATATTGTGGTGATTTAAATAGGGCCTTAATACTTCTTTTTCGAGCGGGGGTTCCGTTTAAAGGGATCCTTTAAAAGGGATCTATAAGGGATACTATAAAGGGCACTATGATGTAGGATCTATAGTGGGATTTTATGATATAGGGGCCTTAATAATTAGAACAGGGTTTTGAGTCCCGTTATACTATACTTAATATAAGGAACCCTCACAATAGTATAGGTAATTATTGAAGCCCCTATAGTATCTTAAATTGGGGTTACTGTCTGGCGGTTTAGGGCTGGGGGTTTAGGGTTTGGGATTTGCGGTTTAAGGGTTTAGGGTTTGGGGTTTAAGGTTTGAGGTTTGGCGATGTAGTGGAAATAACCATGACAACGAAATCCTGTTGTTTGCCGGATCCCTGTTCTGGTACCATAAGCCCTAAGCCCTAAACGTTTATAGAACCCTTAAAGGAACCCTTATAAATCTCTGTGATGGTAACTTGATAATAGAAGTTTCTCTAAACCCTGCACCACCAGCCTTCAAGTCCTAGATCCTAAACCACAAGTCTAATCTCTAGACCCCCCAAATGTCTCAACCCGAACCCCGATTCATATCCTACCTTAAGGGCATGAGGGCATGCCAACTTTCTGGCTTCTACTCTGAGTTCCTTAGTCCTAGCAGTTTAGGGTTTAGCCTGTGGGTTTAGGGTTTTCAAAGTTCAACAGTCCATGAAGTTAAATGGTATACAGTATACCGTGCCCCCAAGTACTTTTGCAAGGACTACGTACTTTAGGGCCAAGGTATATACTGTTTGAATACCATGGACCCTTTTACCCTAAACCTTAGACGGACCCTTAAAGGAACCCTTAAAGGACCCTTTTCTATTTGGCTACCATGGTTTGTTAGGGTGCCCATAGACTCCAATATTCCTTAATTGAGGGATATACCTCAACTATATTTGGATCGCAAAAACCAATTAAGGAATATTCCTTGCTTGTAAATCCCTTTCAGAAACCACTTAAGGAACCCTAGGCATTGTTTAAAGGAGCCGTATTTAGATCCCTTTCAAGGAACCCTACAGTCTCTGGTAACAAGAACCCCGAAACCCAAGACCTTAAGCCCCTGAACCAACACCCCGACACTGACCAGGAGCCCTTATAGGAACCCTTCAGGGAACCCTTGTAGATCCCTTTAGAGGAATAGGAACCCTAGGAATTCCTTAATTGAGGGATATTGGAGTCAAGAAGCAGCCGAGGGCGACGCAGCTGGGACTGGGCCCAGGCCAGTGACGCCTCTTTCTTGAGGCTGTGGCGTTGCTTTAGGATTCTGTAGGCGTTTATAGGGTTCCTTTAAAGGGTGGATTGGTTTAAGGGTTTAGGGTTTAGAGTTTTGACTTTTACGGTTTAATGGTCCTTTAAGGATTCCTATTTAGGGTTCCTTTAAAGGGGTTCTACAAGTGCTGTGTAGGGTTTAGGGTTTGGGGCTTTAGGGTTTATAGGGCTTGTAGGGCTTGTAGGGCTTGGGGCTATTGGGCTGCCTTTCAGGGGTCTCGGGTTTTGGGGCTTTTAAATCAGGGCCTTAGGATTCAGGGTTTTGGGGCTTAGGGCTTAGAGATCGACGGTTCGGGGTTCAAAGATTTGGGGGCTCAAAATAAGGGTTTCTGTAAGGGATACTATAAGGGCTCCTTTAAAAGGGCTCTATGTAAGGGTTTCTATAAGGGATACTATAAGGGCTTAATATGGGTAGTTCTCAAAATTGGGGTCCCTTTTTGGGTACCCTGAATTTTTGGTGTCGTACTTTTTTAGGGACCCCAAAAGGGACCATAATTTTGACAACCACCCATTTGGGGCTAAGGGTTTGGGGTCGAACGGAAACCTGGGTCTTTTTCTCTTACCTTTGGTTAGTAGGGAATGGAAGAATGATAGTAATAGTAGCTATAATTGTACCCCATTCCTCCATTGCCCACTAAGCAAAAATAAGTTTTTGGGCTTTCTGGGCATGCCACCCAGGTTTCATGAGGGAATTGAAGTTCGGGGCCCAAAAATCTTATATAATATGGCCTTTGGGCCCAAAAGCCTTAATATATGAGTCCTTAGATGCCTAGGGTTATAGGATCCAAAAGAAACTTGAAGAAGCTCTGGAGAGATCCCTGGGGCCCAGGCCATCAACCCCAGTCCATGAAACACCGTACTAGATCCTTTAAAGGACTCTTTAAACGGAATCCATAGGGTTTAGGGGCTCCTTTAAAGGGCCCTTTAAAGGGAATCCATAGGGTTTAGGGGCTCCTTCAAAGGGTTTCTTTAAACGGGGATCTATCCATGGCTCTATGATACCAGGGCCTTAATATTTAGAATTGGGTTTTCGGGTGTGTGCGGACAGAAGGGTGGTGCGAACGAAGCTGAGGAAGACTTGTGCTGGGTTTTGGGGTAGGTAAAACCTTACTTAAGCCCTCTCCAGCTGAAAGGCTGCCAAAAATTCAGTGTATATCCAATCAACGGTGGAAACCCTCCTAAGGCAAAGGCTCCATGGTACTATTATATTAAGGCTTTCCTTTAAAGGGGTCCTTAAAGGGTTCCTTTAAAGGGTTCTATAGGGTTTAGGGTATAAGGGTCCATGGTACCATTCTAGTAGATACTTAAGCCTTAAAGGGGTCCCTATATAGGTACTTTAAGGCCTAAGTATATACTATATGGGTACATGGAGCCTTAGGGTAAGGCCTGCTTCCTTGGAAGCGACTCAAACTCTGGAACTCTAGTGCAATGCAGTTGTGTAAGAACCGTGCCTAATGTAGGGGCCTTAATAATTCGAGTAGGGTTTTGGGGGGTTCCTTACTATAATAATCAAATCCTCAGAATAGCCCGTATAGTAGCCCTTACAGACCCCTTTACAGGAACCCTAAACCTATATCATAGAACCGTACTATAAATCCATTATAGACCCCTTAAGGATCCCTTGAAAAGGGAACCCTAGGCCTAATTATTAAGGCCCCTACATTAAGGAGGCTTGGAACCCGGGAGCAAAACGTCACCTCGACGCGCCCGCGCACCGCATCGGGCACCTCCGCTGGGCCTTTGTGGCCCTCTGCCTGTCGCTGTTTGATGACCCTAGAAGTTTAGGGTTTAGGATTTGAGGTTTAGGGTTTCAGGTTTAGGATTTAAGGTTTAGGGTTTAGGGTTTAATAAGGCTTCATGTATCCATATTTTAAATACTTAGGCCTTAAACCACCTATATAGCGACCCCTTTAAGGCTTAAGTGTCTAGCATAAACTTACATGGAGCCTTTGGGTGAAGGGTTGAGCGGGTTTAGGGTGAAGGGCTTAGCGGCGCTATCCAGGGGCCGTATAACGCCTTTTCATTGCTTTCGGGCTATGAGCGTTGTAGGAATTTGGGGGCATACGTTGGGGCTTGGGGCTTCCCAGAGACTCCAATATCCCTTAATTAAGGAATATACCTTAAATTATAGTAGGATCCCTTATATGATTTAAGGAATATTCCTTAATTAAGGTATATTGGAGTCTCTGGGTTGTCAAGTCTTGGCATTGGGCTGACAGGCTCTGTCCCAGAGCCGAATCCTGGGTTAGGTGTAACCCTTGCGCAAACCCATCTGCGTAAGTGAAAGTGCTTTCTCGGCCAGCAGGTCCCACTATGAGCGGCGGGTTCTGGTACATGTGTGTACTCGTATCCGCTAATCGACCAGTAAACTCTTCGATGTATGAGTAACCTGCACACCCGGCAGCCCTGGAATGAGCCACACTCCAACTGGCAAAATCCGCGCCAATTCGAATCGCACGCGAATTGGTTTGGGGGTTTAGGGGTTTAGGGTTTAGGGTCTAGGCGCATGCGATGAGGAAATGATGCAAAGTCAGTACTTGGAGGTTCACGGGACTTAGTAAGTGAGGTCACAACCACCTTAAACGGGTCTATAGGTAATTATAAACATAAGTCGGGTTACCTCATTTATAACCCTAGCTACTAAGTCCCATGATCCCGTGCCAGTAACTTCTAAGCTTGCTGATATTTTGTGCCACGGGCATTTGCGGGGTCGGGATCGAACAAATCCAAACCGAAAAGCTTAAACACGTCACCCTAAATTTGAAACCTGAGACCCAACACCCGAAACACCGAAACCTTGGATGCTGAACACCACTCGACCTTCTAAAACCCAACGAAACCTTCCAAAAGACTTATCGAAGGCCTCAAACCCTACACCCCACCTGTAGCCTCATACCCTGCAAAATAGCACGCTGCCCTGCCTTACGTATAGGATCTGACCCTTATAACAGCAGGTTTTCGGATCCACAAGTACACCCCAAACCCTAAAACCCAAAACCCTAATCATCCCTTATAGGAGCCCTTAAACGGACGCTTTTAGATCCCTTTAAGGGAGCCCGTAAAAAACTGCCTCTGCTGCAGTCACGAGGATGAGATTTTCGGCCGAGGAGGGCTTCTTCCTGAGCTTAGGGTTTAGGCTTTAGGGTTCAGGGGTTTAGGGTTTAGGGTTTAGGTTTTAGGGTTCAGGGGTTTAGGGTTTAGGGTTTAGGTTTTAGGGTTTTGGGGTTTAGGGTTTAGGGTTTAGGGTTTAGGGTTCAGGGGTTTAGGTTCAGGTTTTTTTTGAGCTCGTTTTTGATGCCTGCAATCCGGGTTTTGCTACATCAAGGCCCCTTGGGGCCAGGGTTTAGGGTTTAGGGCTTAGGATTTAGGTTTTAGGGGTTCAGGGATTTTTTTTCAGGGCATTGGACTTTCGCTCCGAAGAGGTCACGCTCGCCTTAGTGGGCCTGCCCTCAGCCTGCCACCCTCCACTGGGGTTCAGGCTTTAGGGCTCTGGGTTTAGGGTTTAGGAGTTTAGGGTTTAGGGTTTAGGGTTCAGGGTTTAGGGTCGTTTAGGGTTTAGGGTTTAGGGGTTTAGGGTTTAGGGTTTAGGGTTTAGGGTTTAGGTTCTTAAACACCCCAAAGCCAGCTTCGAGTTCGGGTTTTGGGCTACATTAGTTTTACTATAAAAAGATACAGCGACTATAAGGGGATACTATGAATAATTCTTCCGACCCCTACAGTGAACCCTGTGGCGAAGAACGGTTGGACGAGAGAACTCGGGTTTTAAAGCCTTCTTTGGGGCCATTGGGTTGATTGAAGACTTCATTTCAGGTTCATCTACCTTCATAGGGATCCTTAGGGGTGTAGGGGGGAGGGGTGTAGGGGACTATATTTCCTTAAATAGGCCTTATTAGTCCTTATTATGGGCCTTAAGGCCCCCTACCCCCTACACCCCTAAGGATCCCTATGATACCTACTTGTCGGGTATCATGGGGAACTGAAGGGTAGGCCCTGCTTTTGGGTTATGTAGGGGTTCTATAGGGACTACGTTTAGGGTTTAGGGTTTAGGGTTTACTATACTACCCAAACAAGTTAAAGGTTACCTACTCTACTGCTAGGCAAGGGTATTACAGGGGCTTTCGGGCTTGGGGGGCTTAGCGAAGCTATACGCACGTTTTTTTTTGGGGGGGTTTTCGCTAGGCTTTCAAACCCGAAGCAAATCGAGTACTGTAGGGGCCCACAAATTGGAATAGGTGTTTACGGCAAAGTATAGCAGTATGACCATAGTCATCAAGAAACCGTTCGGTTATTTACATGCAGTGGGGTGTTCAGGGTTTTGGGTTGAGTAGTAGTAGTCGTCCTCGTAGTAGTAGTAGTAGTAGTAGTAGTAGTAGTAGTAGTAGTAGTAGTAGCAGTAGTAGTAGCAGTAGTAGCAGTAGTAGCAGTAGTAGTCGTAGTAGTAGTAGTAGCAGTAGTAGTAGTAGTAGTAGTAGTAGTAGTAGTAGTAGTGGTGAATGTTGTTGTTGCGGCTGCTGTTGTCCATCAGCACAGTGTTCATAAGAATAACACTGACAAGTATTACCTACATGTCCAGTGTCTTGGGGAACTAAAGGTTAATTACCCACCACTCCGGGATTATAGTACTACAAAAAGCCTATTACCAGGATTATTATGGTATCGGGACACTACAAGAAAGAACAAGCTCTTCCAGATCGACGTGGAGCCGCCCTGAACCGTGAAATCTGAGAACTCGCATGGACAGAATCGCACAACCCCGCCTCTAAAGTCTGAACCCCTAAACTCTAAACCCGAAACCCCTACAGTAGAAGCCAGAAAGTTGGAACATTAGACTCCTCATGCCCTTGAGGTAAAGTATAAGGGATGCTAGCACGAATCCTCCTAAAGCAATGTTCCAACTTTCTGGCTTCTACTGTAACCCCTAAAACCTAACCCAAACCCGGTGGATGTGCCCTTCGGTTAGCCTCAAATAACCTACCTTTTCCAGGAGCTCAAAGAGGAACTCCATACTAACAAGTCTTCAAAAGTACGTTTTCTTGAGGTTACGGTAGGCCTTGTCCTCAAGAGGTAGGCTTTTTATGAGGATAAGGCCCTAAACCCTAAACCTGCCTTTAGAAGACCCAACAGTCGGACGGGAGGCTCTACCCTCTACACTCCAAACCTCTCCCTGACCTCCCAGACTCCTGAACTCTAACGTATAAGGGTACGGGTACTAAAGGGGATTATAGGGGCCTTACTGCTTAGAACAGGGTTTGGGAGTTATAATATAAAATAGTTATAATAAGGATGGAAATTCTTGCAGCTTAGGCTGAAGGGGTTGAGGTTTCAGAGTTTGTGGCAGACAGCAGAAAACTCCGTTTAGCTTCCGACATTTGGTTGGTGTCCGGTCTTACTTGCAGGCTTTCAGGGTTCGGATGCAAACGTCGCACAGGACCTTGTCACCTGAAAGGCCTGCACCCTAAACCCTAAACCTTCAAACCAAACCCCAAGCCCTAAACCACCCTAAACCACCCTAAACCGTATGTCTAGGATACAGAATTATGGGACGTAGTAGCTTCAGTTGTAAGGAATCGACGTATAACCGCAACCTAGGGTACATATAGTGTAACCTCGAAATATCGATGATCTTTCAAGCACTTGAAGCATGACAGCGCGCCCGCCCTCCCAAAATGCGCTTCTAAACACACAGCAAGCAACAAACATAGGCAAACCCTAAACCCTAAAACCGAAACAGCAAAATCAAACCCGAGGTGCGGGTCCCACTTCGCCAAAGTGAAGCGGATTCCGGTGGCGGCAAATGCATCCTCGGTTCTTTAGGATTTAGAGTTGAGGGTATAAGATGTAATCCCTAAAGCCTAAAACCCTAAACCCTAAACCCCAGACCCTGACGGGTTTAAGTTTTCCGCTTCCTTTGATAAAGTTTCACAAGCGTTTCATAAAGGGGTCCCAGGGGAGGGCGCAGGCTTTGAGAGCTGCCGGGCGTGATTCTGCTGCAGGGTCTAGGTCTAGGGCTTGAAGCTATGATCTTCTTTCACTGATTACTACAACAGACGCTGTGATGCTCATGAGATTCCACCTGGTAAAACACCGATTGCACCATTTGTTCACTCGTCTAACGCTTTTGATATGTACTGTACCTTGGTTGTAACGTATAAAGGTGTCGTGGCTCAGGGTTGGTGCCTGCCGGGTTTCGGCCTGAAGCTCCGGTGTTAAAAGTCTTGAAACAGGGGTTTAAGGTGTTTATAGAACTAAGGATTATAGAGTTCAGGGCTGCGCTTCGACCCGCTAAGGCCTAACCCTAAACCCCCACCCCCACGCCGACGTTTCACCGAGCATCCAGTGTCGGATTCAACGCGCTCCTTCCGAACCAAACCTGCCATCTTTGACTTAAGGATTTTAGGGGGCTTGTGGGGTAGGGTTTGGGGTTTCAGGGTTTCATGGTTCAGGGCATAGAGTTTAGGGTTTAGGGGGTTTGGGCTTTGGGGTTTGGGGTTCGAGTTCCGGAAGCCCTCAGCTTTTCAACCCTAAGTCGAGTCCTGCATCCGAAGCCTCGAACCGTCAGCCCTATAAACCCGAAACCCTAAACCCAGAGCCTTAACCCGAAACCCTGAACCTTCTTGGGGGTTTAGGGAGCTACCCCCAACTACCCGCTATTGTAATACACCTCATACCCTTTAGGAAGGACCCGAAGGGCTATATTAAAGGATACTTGGGGAGTCCTGGCAAACCATCAGGCCCCTATATAAACATGGCCTCGTGCACCATGAAACTCGCTTCTGCCGGCGTTACATCGACCTCCGGGTGCTCCAACTATGCGCTAGAAGGGCTTCAGCAGGACTTAAGGTGTCCAACAGGTCCTTCAGGTCCTTCAAGGGTTCCATGTTGGCTTACGGTCTCAGGTTTTAGGGTTTGACGACTAGTAAGTTCGGGGGCTGCACCTATGCCTAAACCTAAACCCTAAACCCGAAACTGCCGAGAGCGCCGCTGACCATTTACATGGGCACTCCAGGCTCCGACCGAAGCCCCCGGCCGAGCGTCCCGTCAGAACGGTGAGGGAGGGTTCCAAAATCAGACAAGTTCTGACGAGTCGGCTGATAGCTGAATAGGGTAAAAGCCTCCCAGTATACGAGGACTGTAGAGGCGCCGCCCCGCTCCAAAAGGGTTTGGGCTCCAGGCTGGCAGATTCCAGGGACCCGGCACCTCCTGGGTCGAGTGACCCTTGCTTTTCGTCGAGCGACCGGCACAGGCCGCGAGGACCCACAACCCGACACCAGCTGTGGTTTGCTGTGAAATCTGATCGTTTATATGTCGAACTGTGAAGGGAAGCAAAGAGCAAGAAAGCCCCCCTTCAAAAGGCTTGGGGGGTGAACCCTAAACTCAAAAAAACAGTTGGGGTGGTTCGGGCTTGACGACATGCTGATGCAAGCGCGCGATGATAAGTGGGTGCGCCCCCATTCCTAAAGAAGCGCACCTACATATATTGTTACACACCCTAAACCCTAAACCCTAGAAGCCCCAAAAACCGTCTCGGTGTAGGCCGAATAGCAGGGCAGCTGCGTCCACCGCCTCTGTTGAGTTCGCTGCGCTTGAAACCTCCATGTGTTCACGGTTTAGGTTTAGGGTTTAGGGTTTGCGGTTAGCGGGGTTAGGGGTTTCGGGGCTTTAACACCCAAAACCCTCAAAAACGTTTATAAACCCCTAAACACTCAGCCCATACTGGCCCTCAACCCTGAACCGGGGCTTCGGGCCTCGTGCGCGCACGTCCCCCGCCATAGACGTCGGTTCGATAACGTCTTTAGATTGTAGCTCCTCAGACCCTCGGGATCTAAGGACTCATATATAAAGGCTTTTAAGCGCAACGACTATACTATATAAGGCTTTTGGGCTCTTGCGATCCCCCGGGAAACGAACCTCATACAAAGCCTCGAAATCGTGCGAGCATTTAGAGATCAAGGCTTCGGATCTGGGGCTGAGTTTTGGGATTTTAAGGATAGAGGGCTTCTACGGTTTAGGGTTTGGGTTTTAGGGTTTAGGGTTTAGGGTTTTAGGGTTTAGGGTTTAGGGTTTGGGTTTTAGGGTTTAGGGTTTAGGGTTTGGGTTTTAGGGTTCAGGGTTCAGAGTGTAAACCTAAACCTGAAAACACGAACCCCTTGCCCAAACGTCTGATGGATCTGCAGAACTTAAAGGATCATGGGTGACCATACTTCTAACTACTTATAACCCCAATTAAGGTACTTATAACCTTGCCTACTAAGTCCCATGATCCTCCAAGAAGCCATCTTCCCTTGCAAGCATAGAAGCACAAGCGCCACTTCCCCGACACCCTAAACCCTAAACCCTAAACCCTAAACCCTAAACCGCAACCCAAGAGCCTCTATACATATGGGAGTTTCCGAAAATAGGGGATCCGAATGTAGCACCCTAAATAGTAGGATCCATATGATAAGGACCCCAAAGTAAGGTACCCCTGATTTTCGGAAACCCCCATATGTGTATAGAGCAACCTGCAATAGCAATATGCATAGCAGTGCGCCAGGTCTGTGCCGAGCGGGCAAAGCACACGCGTTTATTGAACTGAAGCTGGGCATCAATAAAATCCTATACGCTGAACCCTCAAGTCCTCAAGTTCACAAATTCTTCCATCTCAAATCCCAAACCCTATGCAGTCTTGAAACGCCAACGTGAAAGCCCCAAACCCTCGGTCCTAAAACATCGGACAGCCCAAACTTCTCAGTGGAGCATACTATGACTATAATAAAAGATTACGAGGGGATGCTACTTCTAAATATTCGACCACCGTAATAAATCCGAAAGCCCTGCACCCTAAACCTTGAACTCTAAACTGAACCCTGTGCCGAACTCGAACGAGTGTTCCAGAGAGTGTTTTCATAAACACATACAGGGTTTTTATAATAAAAAATTATTCAAATCTAAACTGAACCCTGTGCCGAACACGACCGAATCTTCCAGCCCCTTCGAACCCTTCTAGAACCCTTGCTTTCCTGGCAACAGCATACAAAACTTCCTATGCAAGAAAACCTATAGATCCCTTTATGTAACTTCGAACTGCCTGTCATGAAGCTCATATGTAAAAGATATAGAAACTGTTCTTTCAAAATCGTTTTCAAAACGCCATAGACAACGTTGTAAAATCCTACTAAAACAGCTCCAAAACATAGTATAAACATCCTCAATCCCAAGAACAACAGGTCAGGGCTCGAGAACGTAAACCTCGAGAAGAAAATCTGCTACTCTTGTAACCCTAAACCCTACACCCTTAGCAAAATGCAGCAAAGCTGCTACACCCTAACCCTTCAACCCCAAACCCTCAACCCGAAAACCCCAAACCTAAACCCTACACCCGAAAGCCTCAACCCCTAAACCCCTCAACTCTAAACCCACAACCCCCGAACCCTTCACCCGAAACCCTCAACCCCGAAACCCCTCAACCCTAAACCCAGAAACCCCAAACCCTACATCCGAAACCCTCAACCCCCAAAGACCCTAAACCCTGGGGGCTACATTGCTGAACCCTCAACTCTAAACCGTGATGTTAGGGATTCCTTAATATGAACCCTATTATGGGAACCCTAATCCCTACTAAACCCCCATAGGCTAAAACCCCTTTTGGCCTCCTATGAAACCCGAAAGCAGAGCCTCCCTAAACCCTAAACCCTTAACCCCAAAGCAGAGCCGCTTTCCATCAGCTTGTCCACGAGGTTCCGCCGCGGAGGGGGAGTCGGCTGCGGCCAGAAATGGTCCTCTGAAGTTGATCTTGGGGTATCATTACGGTTGATGATATAAAACCTGGGGATCTTTAAAGGGATCTACAGGGGTTCCTTTAAGGGGTTCCTTTAAGGGATCTGTAGGGTTTTATATAAGTCCTGCATGACCTTAAGGTCCCTAAACTATGGGAATTATGGTATACTCCTTATTATGGGTCGTGCAGGATTTATATCATCAACCGTTAGGGTTTACGGGCTGTGGGGATCTAATGCAGGGGGCCTTAATAACTAGAACAGGGTTTTGGGGTTTTCCTTATTATGGTTATGGTATAGTATACCAGGGGGTCTAGAGGGCTTCCAAGAAAGAATCTAGGAATTTGGTCTGGGTTTTAGGGTTTAAAAATTAGGGGTTTAGGAGTTTGGGTGTAGGGTTTGCGGGCTCTGCTTTGGGTGGATTTATGGTTTAAAGTTTAGAGCTTGGGGTTTAGGGTCGTGGGCTTTTGGGCTTTCAGAGGCTGTCGCCCGGAGTTTACGCTTCTGCATTTTTAGCAAGGAGCAGAACGGCTGTCAGCCTAGCCTAAAAAACGATTTTGGGGTATTCTGGGGCTTAGGATGGTGTAGTATTATTCTTATAGTGGAGACCCGAAAAACAGTATTAGTAACTGTTTAGGCCACTAGGTTTATGCCCACAGCATCGCCGGTTGTTCTACGGCGGGGCATCTAAGGAAAAGGTCCTCGAGCCTGCGAGGCAATCTTGGTAAACTGGGAACATGGGAGACGGCATAACTACTACTAAAACTATGCCTTACCGTCCCTTGTAACACGAATATATACATATATGTACACGTAAATATTTAATAACATGTTTTTGGCTATATTATATTTAAATTTATTTAGAGCCCAAAAAACCCGGCTCTAAGCTTCAAGGCCGCTAGATTGGCGGCCTGCCTCCAACGATCGTCGTTTGTGCTTCAGGGTTTAGTAAACCCTAAACCCTAAACCCTGAACCCTGAACCCTAAACCGTACAATGATGCCTAAATCCTGAACCCCCACTCTCCACAAGAAACATACCTCTAGACTCCAGGCCCCAGAAACCTTTAGTACATGAGCCTCATAATCAGACCCCTATAGACCCTTAAGCCCCATGGAACCCTTCTGGTACCTGATAGAACCCAATCGGACTCCTATAGGCTTCCCTTAAGGGTTGCTTTATGGGCTTCTTCTTTTAATCCGTCAAAGGCTGCTTAGGGCCCCTAAACCCTAATTAAACCCTAAACCCTAAACCGTAGGCTTAGGGCTTAGGGGTTGGGTAGGAAGGGTTGGGAGGATTTAGCTGCAATTAGCTGTGTCAATGCCACGACCTCAGCTGATCCTGCACAGCGCTGCTGTCACCACCAGACTCATCATCGCCCCAGGTTACAATAGATCCATCGCCACGCACAGCGGCGAAAGCAAGAAGGGAAGCTTGGATCTGCTGCACATGCTTCAGCTGCTCCTGCACTGCACTACTGTCACCGCCATAGTGAGCGTCACCCCAGGTCACCACAGATCCGTCACCAAGAATGGCAGCAAAAGCAGAGTCAGTGGCCTGGATCTGCTGCACATTCTTCAGCTGGTCATGTACAGCACTACTGTCGCCACCGTATTCAGGACCACCCCAGGTCACGACAGATCCGTCGTCACGGACGGCAGCAAAAGCGCCGCCAAAAATGTCTTTTGTGGCTTGGACCTGATGCACGTTCTTAAGCTGATCCTGCACGGCGTGACTGTCGCCACCGTAGCTAACAGCACCCCAGGTCACGACCGACCCGTCGCCGAGAATGGCAGCGAAAGCTTGTCCGGACGCTTGGATCTGCTGGACATTCTTCAGCTGCTCCTCCACGGCACTACTGTCACCGCCCTGGTCAGCATCGCCCCAGGTCACGACAGATCCGTCGCCAAGGATGGCAGCAAAAGCGCGGTCAGTGGACTGGATGTGCTGGACATTCTTCAGCTGAGCCTGCACAGCACTGCAGTCACCGCCATGCCCACGATCACCCCACGCAACGACGGATCCATCGACTAGAATCGCAGCAAAAGCGCCCCGAAACGTGTCTCTTGCGGCCTGGATCTGCTGCACATTTTGCAGCTGCTCCTGTACAGCACTACTGTCACCACCGTAGTCAACATCACCCCAGGTGACGACCGAACCGTCACAAAGAATAGCAGCAAAAGATCCGCTAGAGGCTTGGATTTGCTGCACATGCTTCAGCTGAGCCTGCACAGCAGTGCTGTCGCCACCAGAGTCAGCACGGCCCCATGTCACGACGGATCCATCGCCGAGAATGGCAGCAAATGCACGGTCAGAGGCATGGATCTGCTGCACGTTCTTCAGCTGAGCTTGCACGGCGCTACTGTCACCACCACAGGTAGCATCACCCCAGGTTACGACCGATCCATCGCCGAGGATCGCAGCAAAAGCGGTTGCACAGGCTTGGATCTGCTGCATGCTACCCAGCTGATCCCGCGCAGCACTACAGTCACCACCTGAGCTCGCTTGACCCCAGGCCACGACGGACCCATCGACAAGACTAGCAGCAACGGCACCATAGGAGACTTGAACTTGAACTTGCTTGATGTGCAAGGTCAACGCGTCACCATTCTGGATCTTGGCGCTCTTGATGGGCATGCATTCGCCTAACACACTTCCAAACGAGTCCAGTAGTCGCCCTCTTCCGACTCCAAGTGCAAGTTGTGCCTGTCGTTTTAATGCTCCCACTTCTTCATCCAAGGCGGCTTTCACTGTAGCCGTCTTGCCGCTGAGCAGACCGACTGAAACAGTAATTGACATCTTGCACCGCAAGGTTTCGAAGCCTTGCAGGTACTTTGATTGTGCATGTTATTACTATAGGTATTGATATGCATGAGTACGATAGACACTAAGGCAACTAAGCACTTGGGAATACCTTGCTTTGGAGCCGAGAAGGTTTGCAAAACATGAGTGAAAGTAGACGAGGGATCTTAATTAATCTTCAGAAATATATAACCCTATCCTAACTAATTATCAAGGTTAGGCTTAGGGTTTTTACTCTATGGGATGTTCGGATCCATAAGCCCCTAATTAGACCGATCAAGCCGCACAAACCCGAAGCCCCAATGCAAAACACCAACCCCTGAACCCACAACCCTACACCCCCAAAGGCCTTCAGATTGCGCAAGGCTCGGGCTTTAAACGTCGTGTCAAGGATTGCGCAATCTGCGTGGGATGGGAGTTTAGGGTGTACCTGTGACTCCAAACCCTACTAAATAGTAGGTTATGACCCCTGAATTAGAGGGTCTGACCCTTAAAACGGTAGGTTTTTGGATCCCCAGGTAGGCCCTAAACCCTAAACCCTAATGATGAAGTGTGAACGAGTTGCTCCCTTTGCCGCGGTTCAAGTGGACCGACAGCACATGCAGAGCATGCATAATAATTACTCAAGGTTAAGTACAGGCCCTGGATAGGGCAACACGCTGCAAGTGCAGAGCACCGGCAGGACATCACGCGAATCATGCTTGTTGTGCGAAAACGTTGTGTGAGCCAATTCGTCTTGAGCCGTTGATCATGGCCTCTGAGGGAACTGCCCCTGCTGTATCACATCAGCAGGTTATGAGCGCCCAACAAACGGAGTTGTCCCATCGTGACGAGGGACATGAACCGGACTATGCAAGCATGCCTTTGGGGCATGAGCAGGCGGCAGTGAATGCAGGCCCGATGGTTAATGGCTTCCCTCCGGGAGCGACTGCACCAGCTAGTCAGGATCATCAGAGTGTAGTCTCTGATGGCGGTGTGCAGTCAAACCTTGGAGTGGGACCTCGTCTTCTACCTCCTGGAAATGTTCCTGGTGTGATGGCTGCATCAGTGCATGAGAACGCGGATGGTTTTCCTGTTACAAGTGCAGAAAGCAGCGCCAAGGCTGCACCATTACGTCTGCCGGATCTGGGAATTCATGCGATGCCATCCCCTTTTCCTGGGCAGTCTCCTTTGAGTGTGCAGGGACAAACCCGGAGGGACGGCGAGGCCTCTATGACATCGAGGGCGGCTACATGGTTCTCTAAGCTGGGAGACTTATTTCAGCAGCGACGAGTGGAAGTAACAACGTGGAGCCAGAGCCCTACCGGGCGCCAGCTGGAAAACCCATGGACGTCACAGGCGTCGTTTCATGATGCGGCTGGGACCTTTCCTGTGGAGCAGGCCCGACCTGGAACACAGACTCCACCTTCCACTGGTTCGGCGGGTGTGCCAAGAGAAATGGTGCAAGCTGAGGTCGCAAAACAGCTGGATGGAGCCATGGCCGAGGTTTATCAGAATATGATGGTGCGTATTGGAGAGGAAAGACAGAGGACGGAGCAAGCGGAGCAAGAGGCAAAGCAGCTACGAGCGCAAATGGAGGCGATGGAGCAGCGCATGGCTGCGCGAGAGGCTTTCTCTGACCCGACAGGGACAGCGCGGCCTGAGATGGTTCTAGGTGGGCTATCTCATCAAGAAGTGTTCTCGGGGCCTACTACAATGCAAGATCCTGTAAGTCTACGCAATCTTCAAGATGGCGATAGGGGTGCTGGTGTTGATCCAGGGACCTCTATGAGTTTGTCTATGCCAAGGTTTACGGGTATATCATGGGCACCTACGACAGGGCTACGTGAAGGTAGTGATCTAAATTATTATCCTCCCCCTCCGCCGGAACCTGCTCCACTTCCCAAGGTTAACACTGGAGTGGCGCCGCCGAGAAGCCAGTCACCTCCTGAAGGCCGAGGACGTGGGTTTTTGCAGGGTTTATTTGGGGCAAGGAGTATGAGTTCGGGATCCTGCTCGCAGCCTGCTACTACCAGTATGCCTATGGGATTTGCGGGACCTGTTCCGCCACCACCTGGCATAGCGCCCCCGCCGACTCCAGCCGTGGCCTCCACCAACTTGGGAGGTAATGGAAGGGTGCTTACGGCAATGGCCAAGGGCATCGAGACGCTCCTCATGAACCAGACCTCCAAGGGTGACAGACCAGAGACTGTAAAGCCGGGGATAACTGAGTTACCAAGCCTACCTCCCTACACACCAGAGACTGGCAGCATCGACTTGATCAATTGGGTTACCCATATTACACCCATAATGGAAGATCTTAGCGATTCGTCGAGTTTGTGGTGGAGCAGTATGCTACAAGAAGTCATGAACTGGTATGCTCGGTATAGTGCTGCTACGCCGTTGGAGCGCATCAGGTTGACGCCGGCTTCGGCAACTTTGCCTGGAAAACCCGAGTGGACCAGGGTAGAGCGGCGTGCAACTGCCATGATGTTAACGGCCATACCGACTTCCATCAAGGAGGAAGTTATTGCGTCTGGAGGCGTGAATACTTTGAGCCTCCTGGCCAAGCTCTTCTCGACGTACCAGCCGGGCAACAGGCAGGAAAAGGCTTTGGTGCTAGCAAATTTGGAGAAACCGAGTGAATGCCAAGATGCGGCAACTGCTGTTGAATCGCTCAGGAAATGGGCGCTGTGGCGGCGCCGAGCCACCGCGATTGGCATCACTGAGCCGGACGCGAGTGTTCTTCTACAAGGACTAGATCGAATATGCCAGGGCGTAGTTCGTGCAGATCCTGAGCTAGCTTTCCGTGTGAGTTTGATTCGGTCAACCTTGCAAGTAGATGTTAACCCCACAGCGACTGCAGTGACGCAGTTTTACCAGCACCTTCAAGCAGAGCTGGAACAGCAGGCTAGATTGGCTACTACAAGGACGGCAACTCTTAACCCAAGGTTGAAGGCTTTGGGATACGGGACGGAGACGGCCTCCACATCGACTGGGGGTTTGCAACCACCTGGACCACCACCTCCGCCTAAAGCTCCGGGTAGCCAGTGCCGGTTCTTTGCCAGCGAAAAAGGGTGCAGGAGGGGATCTACGTGCAGGTACCCTCATGTTTGGTCGGCTTTTGAGAAGGCCGAACGAGCGCGACGATGTCTGAATTGTGGAGCGGTTGGTCACAAATCTAAGGAGTGCAAGTCTCCTGGCGGTGGCGCTGGACCGAAACCCAAGGAATCCTCGCCTACACCCACTGCTAAGGATCCTCCCGCTACTCCATCGTCAGCGCCTTCCAGTACGGGCTCGTCGCCTACGGCAAGACGTGTCAACATCGACCCGACGCCCGACATCGCCTTGAAGGTGATGAGTGTTATGCAGGAGATAAAGAATCTTCAGGCCTTTCAGCCCCTTTTGAGCGCAGTGAATCAATGGACATCTCGATGGGGTCTACAAACCGAAAAGAAGGCTCTGCTGGATTCTGGGGCTACCCACTCTCTACGGCCACCTCACAATGAGGAGGAGTGGAGGAACGCTGTGGATGTGAGCGTCGCCTTAGCGGGGGAATCTCGTACCACCATGAAACAGAATGAGGCAGGCACCTTGCTGAGTGGCGACGAGCTCTCCCAGGTGATAGTCCCGCTGGGCCGTGTGATCAGCTCGCTGGGATATCGCTTGAGTTGGACATCGCAGCAGTGCAGTTTGGTTAGCCAAAATGGGGAAGTTCTGCCGTTGAGGGTTGTGCGAGGCTGCCCTGAGGTGGACGAGAAGATTGCCCATCGACTCATCCGGGAACTAGAAGAAAAGCAGCTCCCACCGTTGCACGAAGCCACCTTGGACTCTGTGCGAGTTCTTCGTGAAGTTGAGGTGAGCTGGTGGTCATGTATGATTGACTATTGCACTAATGGGAGTGTGGAGTCGGGGCAAGAAGCATTGAAGCGGGCCATGTTCTTTGATGAAGAGGATCGGTGTGATCTTGGTCGTCTTCTACTACGTCGTCCCAATGATGGAGGGTGGCAGGCTATGAAGGGTCTTGGCCTCAACCGCAGGACACGGAAGAGGTTGATAGCGGCCCCTACCTGGATTGTTCGTTGGGATCCCCCGGGTTTTACGAGGAAATCGGACGTCTTGCAGAAGGTTGGACGGATGTCTGAGGCCGTCTATATCAATGTTGGGTCCATGCTCTCGTACGGGGATTTGTTGGCGGCATGGAAGGTGTTGCTATGGGCTGCTACTCAGGGGCGCATAGGAGCGGTGCTCTCGAAGGATGTGGGTGCGACCACGACTGAATTTGAGGCCCACAAGGTTCATCGAGCCCGAGTACATCTCCTACATGCACTAGCAGCGGCGGGGCAATACTACCGAGGTTGCAATGCACCTCGCCTTCTTATCGAAAGACGTAAAGCTGCCGCTTGGGATGCCGTGGATTGGATGTGTGATGGAAAGGCCCAGCGCTACTGTGATGAACTCGACCTACCCAGCCCTTTGTACAAGGAGGATGAGGCCGTTGAGGTTGTCTGTGGCCTTACAGGGATCGTCGACCCCGGGCGCTTTGGTCGTGTCAGGTTAGCACGGATGTCAGAGGATGCTGCGTGGAGGTTACATGTGATGCGGAACCACCAACCTTTCCGACGAGATTGTGCTCTATGCGTTCGCAATGCAGCAACAGGGAAGCAGCATAGAGCCACTATGCATCCCTCTGGTTATTGTTTGTCAGTTGATGTAGCTGGACCTTTGAAGGGACCTGGACGTTCACCTGACGGGAAGTTCTTCAAGTACTTTGTGATTGGGGCGTTTCGGATACCGTTGTTGGATGGTTGTGTTCGACGCGATGAAGAGGTTCATGGTCACCCCATCCCTCGAGATGATCCAGGTGCTGAGGTGGAAGATCTTCTGTCAGAAGAAGAACTTGATGATGACCAGTTTGAGGAGGAGGCCGGTGCACCAACACGTGAAGAGCTAGAAAAGGAACGTGAGGAGTGGCGTAAACTCCGTGAATCCTTCAAGGCCCCTCTCATGACGGAGACGTTGTACTTTTGTGTGCCGGTGAACAGCAAGAAGGCTGTTCATGTCCTACCAGCTTTGCAACAAATGGTTGTTGATGTTAGGGCTTTGGGCTATCCCGTGGCAAGAATACATTCTGACCGAGGAGGAGAACTCCGAGGGAATGCAGTAAAGCGGTGGATCCTGAATCAAGGGATTCTTCGCACTACGTCTACGGGTTCGGAGCCTGCTGAGAACGGGGTCGCGGAGGCTGGGGTCCGCTACCTCAAACGTCGAGGTCGAGTGCTTCTCGATGCTGCTGGTGTGGGCCGCGAACATTGGCCAACTGCCATTCAAACAGCGGCGCTGCAACAAAGGTGCCAGAAGCTCAGCCTCAGAGATCCGACCCCAGTCGCGTATGGTGCCAAGGTCTATGTGAAGACGAAAAAGTATAAGACCGGTGATGTGGAAAGTATGAAGCCGCACTGGTTACAGGGGAAATATTTGGGACCATCCACTGATGTTCGTGGAGGCCATATCATTTTGAAGTCTACGGGCACTTTCTTGACTACTACCCATGTGAGAGTTGCAAGGGAGCCTCCCAGCATTGACGATGTGACGCCGGTTGTCCTTGTGGATAGTGACGACCCACCTCCTTTACCGGGTCCGGCGGAGCCGCCAAGTGATGTACCCGAACAACCAGGAGAAAGACATCGAGTTGAACCGTCATCGTCATCTGGTCGGGGTCCTAGAGAATCAGAGGTACCCGAACAACCGGGAGAAAGACCTCGAGTTGAACCGTCATCGTCATCTGGTCGGGGTCGTCATGTTATAGATGAAGCAGGCGATCTACCACCGTATCCCAAGGGTCCACCTATGACGTACAGCCCACCAAGGTCCAGAGTTCGTACCAAATCGCCGGGTGTCCGTATGAGAGCTATGCGAGCTGGGGACTATGAGGATATGTGCTACGAGGATAGTGTCGCTGCTGGTTCCTATGGTGAGGTTTCGTATAACCAGGAGGAGATCATGATGAGAATTCTTCGAGCTCAAGAAAAACAGGCTGTTGAAGCTGTTGCGATGGAGCTGTTGAATGCAGGTGACTTCTCTCGTGAATCATGCAAGAGGCTGTTGAGGGCCTTGGGAAGCTTTCAAACTAGATGGAGAAATCCCCGCACGTCAGTTGGTCAGGGAATGGTCTTGGGAGCCTATGTCCAGGGAGCGTCGTTTGGGGTCACCAACCATTGTCGTGGAATGGCAAATACTACAAAGTTCCTCAACAAGTTCCTGATGATCAGGTTGGGCAATACTATGCCGGGGTCCACCTGTACGTGGACTACCCTGGCACTTCAGAAGGCGAATGACATTCCTGCCCATCGTGATGTTCATAATCAGAGGGGAACCCGCAACTATGTGATGGAGATTGCGGATGAATCCTTGTCCGGTCTTTGGATCGAAGGAGATGAAGTTCAACATCCTGCAGAAGGAGGCGATGGTACTTACATGGACTATGAGTACCAAGCTGATGACGGGAGTGTCCATGATGGCCGCCTCCGGTCGATCGAGGATCCGGTGGCTTTTGATCCTCGATCACGACATGCGCTGGTGAATGAGCCGGGCATGAAATGGGTGTTGTCAGCTTATACACCGTCAGGAGTCCAGCGACTTCTACAAGCTGATGTGGATTTCCTCTTTCAGCAAGGGTTCCCAGTGACGGGGACAGGTGTTTCATTGCCTACGGTGAGGGCGATACAGCAAGTATCCTTTGGAGCTGGAGCGCGGGAAACCACACCTGCGTTTGAGGCCCCCTCCTATGAGCCGCAGTTCGTCGCCTTGAGTGGAGCTCGGGCAGCAAGGGCAGAGGAGGAGGGAGCGGCCGCATTCAGTTCTGAAGAAGAATGTGACGGTGATGAGGCGGAAGGTGACTGGGAGCTGTTTGTTGAGAGCAGCGAAGAGTCCTGTGTCATGGGTGAAATAACCGAGCCCGAGGATGTGTCGATCCCTCACCTACGATGCTTGTGTACCTCCCAGGATCCTGGTCCAGAGTATGAGTTGCTTCAAAGGACCTACGAGGGCCATTTGGACTCCGAGGACTGCGCGGAGCTAGTTCAGCAAGATATGGCTGCAAACCTTGAAGAGTGGGAGGTGAAGTTTCCGCAGATTGCCAAGGTGGAGCCTGAGTTCACGGAGAAGGTCGAGGAGCTCATTGGCAACCTCAAGGAGCCCCTACGACATACTCACAATGTGAGTCCTAAAGAGGTTCGTGAAAACCTCGAGAAATGGCGCTCTTGGATCGCTAAAGAGCTTGGTGTGGTTGAAAAAGGCTTCTACCGGACCACTGTGGAAGGGGTTCGCAATTTGAAGCGTCATCATACTGTGCAGGAGCTGCCGGCCAAGCTGGTCTACACAGTGAAGCCACCCAGTGCTGATGCGACACCAGGTACAGAAGCAGAGTATGTGAAGCGAAAATCACGTATAGTGTGTTGCGGCAACTTTAGCTCTGTTGACCCAGGAGAAGTGTTTGCTAGCGGCGCCGCAGCCGAGTCGCTGCGATGCGTTCTCACTTTGACAGCGCTTCGGCGCTGGGCAGCAGGAGGAGTCGACATTGGAGGTGCATTTATGTTGACTCCACTACCACAGCATGCAGGGGCCACCCTCTATAGCATCTCCCCTCCAGCGATTCTCATCCTGTTGGGATTGGCTACTCCTGAAGAAAGGTGGATATTGACACATGCTATGTACGGCTTACGCCAATCCCCACAGCTCTGGTCGTCCTTTCGGGATGCTACGGTTCGGGCCATGGACTTGGTGATGGATGGCACCACGTGGAAGTTTGTGCAGGGGGAAGCAGAACCGAATGTTTGGTTGTTATACGAGATTGGCAACCACCGCACCACCCGACCGAGCGCCCTGCTTCTGATCTACGTCGATGACCTCCTCATATGTGGCCCTCGGTCTCTCGTTCAGGCCATAGCACAGAGGATTGGGGCAACTTGGAAAATTTCCGAGCTTGAGATAGTTGAGCCGCATCATGGGATAAGGTTTTTGGGTTGTGAGATTGAGACCAATGAGAATCGTGATACCTATTGGATTCATCAGAAGCCGTATGTGATGGAGATCCTTCGGCACCATGAGATCCCAACTACTTCCAGGTCGCCTGTGCCGTGTCCCAGAGACCTCTTGACGCTCCAGGTTGAAGAGAATGAGGCGACGGGGACGGATGCAGAAGTTAAACAAGCTCAAAAGTTATGTGGTGAATTGTTGTGGCTCAGCCAAAGGAGCCGCCCTGACATAGCATTCCCAGTGTCGATCATGGGGAGTTTGATTACAAAGGCGGCACCGAGAAGCATCCAGATTGGGGTTCGATTGTTGTCGTACCTTCAAAGGACATCTGGTATGGCTTTGGAGTTGAAGCCCACCGATGGCGGATTCCAAGCTTGGAGTGATTGTAGTTTTGCTCCAAGTGGAAACAAGTCCCATTCTGGGATGGCAGTGTCATGGCATGGTGCTGTGATAGCATGGCGCTCGGCGCGCCAACCGTTCACCTGCTTGTCGACAGCGGAAGGTGAATTAACGGCAGCCTTGGAAACTTTGACGCTTTCAATGAGCTTGAAGGCCATTGTGGACCAGTTCGGGGATGTTGTGCCGGTTACGACCTTGTGTGTTGACAATCAGGCGGCCCTCACTCTTGCCAACCCGAACTCGTCAGCTAGCTGGAGAACAAGGCACTTGAGAATAAGGGCTTCCTTTTTGAGAGAGCGCGTCGATCAAGGGGAGGTCCTCCTTAAGTTTGTGCCGGGCAAGAACCAGCTCGCAGATTTGCTTACAAAAGGGTTTCCTCGTCAACGTTTGGAGGAGTTGAATGGCCTGTGGGGTTTGGTGGATCTTGTTCAGGCCGTGGCTCAAGTGAACCTCATCAAGGTGTTTGTGATGATGAGCATGATGGTTCAGTCGTCTAGGGCGAGATCAATTGACAAAGATCCTCTTCCATTGGAAACTTCGTGGGAGTTGTACATTGCCATGATGATGCTTGCGATTGTGGTTGTAGTGTTCTGGGAGTGTGGGTGGAATGTTTGGTACTATGTGACGGGCCAAGAGACACCAGCCCAAATGCGCAGGACCAAAAGGTTGAAGAAGATGCAGGAGGCCATTAAGGAGGAAATCACGATGCAGATGGCATCGACTACGTCAGCTACTACGGGAACGTTTGAGGGTTCGAGCTCTAGTGCATCTTCCTCTGCAGTACCTCCACCACCGGAACCACATCCAACCGCAAGACCTACAACATCCTCATGGACCCCCACTTCCATTTTGAGAGCCAAAACAATCTATAAGGATACCCAGCGGGATAAAGCAACGCAGATAGACTGCCCTCCTCTGATATGCTATCAAGATCGAGCAGTACATGTACCGGTGCCGGACCCCGCAGGCTGGGATCGTCCTATTTGGGTCTCCGATCACGGTGATGCTTTTCATACCTTGGATCACTGCTGGGGACTGCGTAATGCTCGAAAGCGCAGGCTTACGTATTGCAAGTGTTGTCGTGACAACCACGGCAAGTCGCTTTACCCTGAAAGAGGGTGAGTGCTCGCAGGCACCTGTGCCATACGAGCAAGGAGGAGTGATGAAGTGTGAACGAGTTGCTCCCTTTGCCGCGGTTCAAGTGGACCGACAGCACATGCAGAGCATGCATAATAATTACTCAAGGTTAAGTACAGGCCCTGGATAGGGCAACACGCTGCAAGTGCAGAGCACCGGCAGGACATCACGCGAATCATGCTTGTTGTGCGAAAACGTTGTGTGAGCCAATTCGTCTTGAGCCGTTGATCATGGCCTCTGAGGGAACTGCCCCTGCTGTATCACATCAGCACCTAAACCCTAAACCCATAGGGTTCAGGACTTAGGGTTTAGGGTCTTTCAGGGGCCAAGATAGGGCCTCTAGAGCTAAGGCTTTGGGGTTCTCTACTTGGAGGGTCGGGGGACTTAGTAAGTAGGTAGTAAGTAGACTTATACGTACCCTAAAAGGGACCCTAATTGAGGTTATGGTACTTATAAGTCCAAAAAAATAACCAGTTACTAAGTCCCCCGACCCTCCAAGTAATTTGATGAGAGTTCTAGAACGTCCCTACAGGGGTTCTGGGTTACGTGTTTTGGGTTTAATGATGTCTAGTGGTTCTAGAGATTCTAGAAAGCAAACTTGTCAAAAACTTCGTTGTCCAACTGTGGTCATGGCATGGTTGACAAACGACAGCTAAAGTGCTTGGAAAGCGTGATCAAGTTACCATGAGGGATCGATGAAGGGTACGTACCATAAGGGCTTTAAGTGTTCTTAATTTAGGGTTTCGGGGCTTCAGGTTTTGAAGTGTAGAGCCTGATAAGCTTTGCACCCTTAAGCGCCGGAAGCAAACGACACCAAAGGTGAGACCCTGAACCCTACCTGGGGATCCAAAACCCTCCCGTTTTAAGGGTCAGACCCTCTAATTAAGGGGTCAAAACCTACCATTTAGTAGGGTTTGGAGTCACAGGTAAACCCTGAACCCGAAACCCCAACCTACACATCAGTGATTTGGCTGGGCTCAGGGCTGTAAGCCATATTTCAGGACAAGGGGGTCAAAGAAGCTCGATCCAGCACAAGGAAACCGTGGCAGGGCAATGAAAGCTTGCCGACATCTGCCCAAGGCATCACCTAACCGTAACCCCTAGACCCTAAATCCCTAAACCCTAGACCCCTAAGCTCCCTTATAGATCCCTGTAAGGAGCCCCCGAAGGTATTGGCTGCCCCAAACCTTGGTTCCTAAACCTCGAGGCCTTCAAACCCGAAATACGCACAGCCCTGATGGTTCCGAGGAAAAAGTCCTTGAGCCCCCCTAGTAAAAGAGCCAAAACCAAAACCCATGCTAACCCTTAAAGGAGACCCTAGTAGCATAGAGCCCTATACTACCCTTCAAGGGACCCCATTATAGAAGCCCACACTAGGCTTAAAGGGGAACCCTGCACTACCCTTAAAGGGGAACCCGATTACAGAAACCTATATGTACTAATTGCCCTTAAAGAGGACCCCATCTATTGTAGAAGCCTACACTACCTATAAAGGGGACCCCGTTATGGAACCCTATACTACCCATAAAAAGGACCCAGATTGCCGTCCTGCCTTTCACTAGCACTTCGATGCCGCATGTTTTGCAGATGCTTCTCAGGATCTTCCTACGTGTCCAATAGTAGCCGGGGGAACCAAAGGTTAACTTTGGGAGTATATTGCGATGATGCAGGGATTAAAGCACCCCCCAAAAGGTCAAAGGTTAACAGCACGAGGTCTTCTTCTATCCTGCTGCGGCAATCCGAACTGAAGTGATACTGATACCTAAGCCCCAACGCCCAAACCGCATCCCCGTCGAAAAAAAGCAGGAACAACAAACAAACAAACAAACAAACAAAAACAGCAACAACCAACAACTCTAGATGCTAGGACACCGCTGCGAGCCCTGAGACTCTGTAGAACCCTTTCGGGTGCAGGGTTAAAGGGAACTCCAGAAAGTTGGAATATGGATTAATGGCAGGATCCCCTATAAATTACCTTAAAGGGGCTACGATAATGATATTCCAACTTTCTGGCTTCTACTGTAATGGCTTGTTTTTTTGGAGTTGGGAGTTAGGGTTTAGGGTTTGCACACTTGTGGGACACGAGAAGAAGCTTTGACGGAACCCTTCAAATAAGCTACGTGATCGGTCATCAACTGCCAAGTAAACCCAGACCTTGTGGTTCAATCAAGGGCTAAATTTAAGGGGAGTTTGGGGCTTGGTGCCTAAACACTAAACCCTAAATCAAGTTTGGGGTTTCGGGAGTACCCAAAAGGTTCCTCAAGGCGTAAGGAGAGTTCTATACTATATAAAACTCTTTGTGCCTAGTAGAACCAGTCTGCAATCATATTTTGGGGTGCCCTTTAGGGGTTCCTTCCTTCAATGCTTCGATGGCTCTATAAGAGCTCGAAAACAAGAGTTTGGAGGGTTCAGCTGCACCTGTTCATGCCACAGCCTCAGCTGATCCTGCACGGCGCTGCTGTCACCACCCCACTCATCATCGCCCCAGGTTACAATAGATCCATCGCCACGCACAGCGGCGAAAGCAAGAAGGGAAGCTTGGATCTGCTGCACATGCTTCAGCTGCTCCTGCACTGCACTACTGTCACCGCCATAGTGAGCGTCACCCCAGGTCACAACAGATCCATCACCAAGAACGGCAGCAAAAGCTCGGTAAGAGGCCTGGATCTGCTGCACATTCTTCAGCTGGTCCTGTACAGCACTACTGTCGCCACCGTCTTCAGCATCGCCCCAGGTCACGATAGATCCGTCGTCACGGACAGCAGCAAAAGCGCCGCCACAAATGTCTTTTGTGGCTTGGACCTGATGCACGTTCTGCAGCTGATCCTGCACGGCATGACTGTCGCCACCGTAGCTAGCTTCACCCCAGGTCACGACCGATCCGTCGCCAAGAATGGCAGCGAAAGCCCGTCCGGATGCTTGGATCTGATGCACATTCTTGAGCTGGTCCTGTACAGCACTACTGTCGCCCCCATAGTCAACACGACCCCAGGTCACGACAGATCCGTCACCAAGAATGGCAGCAAAAGCACCCACAGAGGCTTGGATGTGCTGGACATTCTTTAGCTGATGCTGCACAGTATGGCTGTCGCCACCGTGGTCGGCATCACCCCAGGTCACGACAGACCCATCGGCACGAATGGCAGCAAAAGCAAAGCGAGAGGCTTGGATCTGCTGCACATTCTTTAGCTGGTGCTGCACAGCACTACTATCACCACCACCGTAGTCAACATGACCCCAGGTCACGACCAAACCATCGTAAAGAATAGCAGCAAAAGCGAGAGTCGTGGCTTGGATCTTCTGCACATTCTTCAGCTGAGCCTGCACAGCAGCGCTGTCACCACCGTATTCAGCATCGCCCCAGGTCACGACAGATCCCTCGCTAAGGATGGCAGCAAAAGCGCGGTCAGTGGATTGGATATGCTTCACATTCTTCAGCTGAGACTGCACAGCACTGCAGTCACCGCCATAGCCAGCATCACCCCAGGTCACAACGGAGCCGTCGTCAAGAATTGCAACAAAAGAGCAGGTGGAGGCGTGGATCTGCTGCACGTTCTTCAGCTGATCCTGTGCACCACTAGATTCACCCCCTGAGCTCGCTTGACCCCAGGCCACGACGGACCCATCGGCAAGACTAGCAGCAACGGCACCATAGGAGACTTGAACTTGAACTTGCTTGATGTGCAAGGTCAACGAGTCACCATTCTGGATCTTGGCGCTCTTGATGGGCATGCATTCACCTAACACACTTCCAAACGAGTCCAGTAGTCGCCCTCTTCCGACTCCAAGTTCAAGTTGTGCCTGTCGTTTTAATGCTCCCACTTCTTCATCCAAGGCGGCGTTCACGGTAGCCGTCTTGCCGCTGAGCAGACTGACTGAAACAGTAATCGACATCTTGCACGCCGCAAGGTTTCGAAGCTCTACAGATCTTCAGCCAAATAGTATTACCATCCTTGTGATCGTCGTCGTCGTACTAGTAGCTGGAGGAGTAGGAGTCGGAGTCGGATAGGAGTAGGAGTAGGCGTAGAAGCAGGCGTAGGAGTAGTAATAAGTAGTAGTAGTAGTAGTAGTAGTAGTAGTAGTAGTAGTAGTAGTAGTAGTAGTAGTAGTAGTAGTAGTAGTAGTAGTAGTAGTAGTAGTAGTAGTAGTAGTAGTTTAGTAGTAGTAGTAGTAGTAGTAGTAGTAGTAGTAGTAGTAGTAGTAAGTCGTAGTAGTAGTAGTAGTAGTAGTAGTAGTAGTAGTAGTAGTAGTAGTAGTAGTAGTAGTAGTAGTAGTAGTAGTAGTAGTAGTAGTAGTAGTAGTAGTAGTAGTAGTCGTAGTCGTAGTCCTAGTCGTAGTCGTAGTAGTAGTAGTAGTAGTAGTAGTAGTAGTAGTAGTAGTAGTAGTAGTAGTAGTAGTAGTAGTAGTAGTAGTAGTAGTAGTAGTAGAAGTAGCAGTCGTAGTCGTAGTCCATTTCCTCGCCAAGGAAATTTAGAATCGAAATCTAAATTTCCCAACCCTCCACATCAAGAAACCCTCTGCCCGAATATAATAAACCTGTAATGGCTTGATGACGACAGGAATGCTACAGCGCAGTGGTTGTGCATAGGTTCTGGAGGCACGAGGCTGCTTTTTTCAAATCCCCTGGTGTCATACTCCGGAAGTTTAGAATTGAAAACTGAATTTTCCAAACCTCCAGCATCCTGCCTGTGCTCCCCTGACTCCAAAGTACCAGGAAATTTAACATTGAAATCTAAATTTTTCCAGAGTACTCCTGGCCCTGTGGTCCCTGGCCCAAGGCTCCGGTTCACACCCACGGCAGCAGGAAATTTAGAATCCAAAAGTGAATTAGTAAATTTTGCTGTGCAAATTTGGAATTGAAAACTAAATTTTCCAGACCCCCATGGCCCACCGCCCCCCCCACAAGGACATTTAGAATCCGAAAGTAAATTTCCTGAGAGCCCTCAGTCAAGGTATCAATCGCGGATAAGAACGTGGTTAAGAACCTGAGCCTACCCTAGCTGCTCGACCGGCAAAATCACATGTAATGGAAATTAAGAACCTTAGGGTAGACTACTCTCGCTGAACGGGGTTCTTATACAGGGTTTTCACTGTAGTCGTCATAAGGGAACCTAAACCCGAAAAACGATAATAAGGGTACTCTGGGTCCCAGTATTTTTTAGCACCGATATCAAGCATCCTGCAGCGGCGTGCCTCAAGGGGGCCCAGTTGGTTGAGCACCTCGGGTGGAAGCTCTCTTTGGATTGGGGTTTAGGGCCTAGGGTTTCAGGGATCTACGGGGCTTCCTTCAAGGGGTCTAGGGGTTCGGGGGTTTAGGGTTTAGGGCCCATTAGCTAGGGTTTCAGGTTTAGGGTTTATTGGGGTTGAGGGCTGAGGGCCTGGAGTTCAGGGTTCAAGCCTACTAAGGCACCAAAAAAGCACATCAGCAAAAAAGTAAAGATAAGGATATCCCATATAAACCCCTGATTTTGAAGCCCAATAAGGTAGGGATATCCCTATAAGATGCTTCTGCTAACGTCCTTGTTTGGGGCCCTAGCCTACCGCCCTGCGTGGTGTCATGTACGGGGAGAAGCCGGCCTGCAGTTCTTTAGGGTTTCGGGTTTAGGGTTTACTTGGAGGGTCGGGGCACTTAGTAAGTAGATAGTATGTAGACTTATAAGTACCCTAAAAGGGACCCTAATTGGGGTTATGGTACTTATAAGTCCCTAAAATAACCAGTTACTCTGTCCCCCGACCCTCCAAGTAGGGTTCAGGGTTTAGGATTTAGGGTTCAGGGTTGAGGGTCTTTTGAGGGATATGTGGATATATGTGGCCCTTAGCAATCTTCGCTGTAAGCCCCCTTGGAGGATCATGGGACTTAGTAGGTAACAAGGTTATAGGCACTATATTTCAGGCGACAAGTAATAGTACAAGATGGTAAAAGCACATAAAGATAGAGACATAGATAGACAGACACGCAGACAGTTACATGATTTATAACCCTATGTATTAAGTCCCATGATCCTTCGAGTAAACCCTCAGCCCCAAAACCTGGAATCGTCGATCCTCGATCCGAAAACCATAGTATAGCAGCCTTAATAATTGAAATAGGGTTTTGGGGCCCATTATAATATAGTTATCATAAGGAACCCCCAAATAGTGTTTGCAATTCTTTAGACCCCTTTTTCACAGTTCTTGGAGGATCATGGGACTTAGTAACGTAAGAAAGGTTATGCTGACCGTCATTGGGGGTTATGTTTTTTGTAATTATGGGTTAGTAGCCGTGTAGCAAAACCACCTCGGCGCAGATTTTAAAGACTCAAGGTCTACGATACAGGGTTAACTTCCCGAGGCTTTTTTATGCAAAAATCTTAGCGTCGTAGTACCCACAGAACCCGAAAGTGCGCAGCAACCCAAACACTGCGACCCACACAAGCCTTTCTGTGACCCCAAACCCTCATGTGAAACTTTGATTAAGAAACCCTGGCCCTATAACCGCAATATATTAGGATTCATATAAAGATTATAGGATTCTTAAGGGAGGGTGGTTTAAGGGGGAGGGTATAAGGAATCCTTAGGGGACTGTAAGAGAACTTTAGGGAGTACTAGGGAGAATTAGGGATCACTAGGCTATATACCCCCCTTGGACCCCCCCTCCCTTAAGGATACTACAAAAAGAACCCTAGTAAAGACCCAAGCAAGCCTGCTCCCCAGACGGTAGAACCTGTAAAACCGCAAGTAAGGTAGGGGCCTTACTAGTTAGAATAGGGTTTTGGGGCATAGTCTACTCTAAATATGATAAGGAATAGTTTAGGTAGTAATGAAGGTCCCTATCCCAAACCCTAATATGGATCCCTTAAATTGAAGGGATCTATTATAAGTAGTGATTAAGGCCCCCTATATTATAAGTACTTTGGAAAACTGGAGTTACGGGCTAAGCCAGAGCCTTGGGTTTAGGGGCTTAGGGCTTAGGGTTCAGGGGTTTAGGGTTTAGGGTTTCGGGGATTAGGGATTTAGGGTTTAGGGTCCCGGGGTTTAGGGTTTAGAGGTTTAGGGTTTAGGGTTTAGGTTTTTTTTTTAGCGGTTTGGGGTTTAAGGTTTAGGGATTTAGGGTTTAGGGATTGGTTTAGGGTCTGACCTGCATTGAGAGAAACACCCGCACGCGCTACTATTGACGGGTTTATTTCCCCTGGGCCTCCGCCGCGATAGCGAGGCCAGCAGCAGCGGGTTGGGTTCCAAGCACCGGAATCACCTGGTGTTTCGTGTAGCAGCGTGAACAAACCACGTAAGGTTCTGGTGCTGGTGGCAGGACTACGCCTTTACACAAACGCCTCACGTCTAAACCCTAGCCCTAAACCCAAAACCCTGCAAGCCTCAGCCCAAAACCTAACCGCAGTGTCGAACCTTGATGAACTGAATAAGGCCAGCAGTAGGTACAGCTACGGTTGAGGGTTTTGGTTTACCTGGATGCCCAGTAACCTAGGACCTAGGATTAAAAAAGGGCTCCCGTCTTGGTATTGGGCAACTTTGTAAGGAACCTAGGACTACAAAAAAGGAATTGGGGTACTACTGGGCATCCTAGTTTAGGGTTCAAGCCAAGACCCTAAACCCAAACCCATGTCTCTCCCAGATCCCCCAAAAATCCTTCGACGAAGGAAAGTACTTCTTGGGGTTTTGGGTTTAGGTTTAGGGGTTCAGGGGTTTGAGGGTTTGAGGGTCAAGGGTTTAAGGTTTAGGGTTTAGGGTAAAGCTGAACTACGGGTTTTGCCCTCTGAAGCCGAATCTGGAGGGCAGCCAAATGAGCTGACTGGGTTACATATGGGTTAACAACATTTACAGGTATAGCTACAGTATTCATGACCCTAGCTAACAAGTCCCGTGAGCCTTTCATCATAGGGACCCTTGCGGGGGTTGGGCGGAGCGGGGTAGGGGCCTATACTTCCTTAAATAAGCCTTTATAGGTCCTTTGTTATGGGCATTAAAGCTCCCCACCCCCTAAACCCTAATAAACCATAAACGCTAAACCCCGTCCCCCGAACTGAAGATCCCTCATTTTTGGTCCCCTGAAGGGACGTTTTCAAAAAGCTGTAGATCCTTCCGTTAAAGGAACCCTTCTGGAACCCTCTAAACTCCAGACCCCTAAACCCACTAACCCCTGAATCCCCAAACCCTGAGATCCCCTTAAAGGACAAATGCTAGAAAGCAGGCCAGAGGTGACAGCTAACGTGTCACTGCAAACCGAGGCGGGAAACATCGCCAGCTGCATCAGCTGCAGCTTTCTGCGTCTGGCTGAGATCACGGCGAAGTTCCAAAAATGCACGCCAAAGCTCACGGTTTTCTGCAGACAGTTGAGACACCTAGAGATGCCAGCTCCTCCAGTGGCTCATGCATGCAAGAAGAGACAGCAATCTGCAGCCCAAACAGGTCTTTGAAGTGCACGATAGTGTGCAGCCGAAGGCGACGGGTTCACGCTGTCAGTAATATCACCTGGGTTGTCGTCGTCCCAAATTTCACGGTCAGAGGCAAAATCCTCAATAGGGTCGTCTGAGACTCGCTCACAAAGGCAGCGGCATCACCTGTTGCACTTGCAAGAACAAGCCTGGGATTGGATCTAGCCTCCCATAATACTCCACGGAGGGGCAGGTTCGAAGTTAGGTTGAACATCAGCCCTATAATATGGATTCCCTTAAAGAACGCTTTAAAGGAGCCCTAAACCCTAAACCCTAATCCCTCAACCCTAAACCCTAATTAAAGCAGCCCCTAAACCCTATGGATTCCCTAAACCCTAAACCATAAACCCTATGGATTCGCTTAAAAGAATCCTTTAAAGGAGCCCCTAAACCCTATGGATTCCCTTTTTAAAGGAGCCCCTAAACCCTATGGATTCCCTAAACCCAAAACCCTAAACCCTAAGCCCCTAAACCCTAAACCCCTAAACCCTAAGCCCTAAACCCTAAACCCCTAAACCCTAAGCCCTAAACCCTAAACCCCTAAACCCAAAACCCTAATTAAGCCCTAAACCCCTAAACCCCTAACCCCTAAGCCCTAAACCCAAAACCCCAAAACCCCTAAACCCCTAAACCCCTAAACCCTCAGAAGCCGAGCAGTGGCCAGGTGACCCGCAGTCTGAAGTTCGCCACGCTGCCGAAGGCCTGTCGGGCTTTAGGGGTCCAAGAAGGGGCTTTAAAGGGAATCCATAGCGTTTAGGGGCTCCTTTAAAGGATTCTTTTAAGCGAATCCATAGGGTTTAGGGCTTAGGGATTAGGGTTTAGGGCTCCTTTAAAGCGTTCTTTAAGGGAATCCATATTATAGGGCTGACGTTTAGGGGCTCCTTTAATTAGGGTTTAGGGTTTAGGGGGCCTTTGGGGCTCTTTTAAAGGGACTTTAGGGTTTAAGGGCTCCTTTAAAGGGATCTATAAGGGTTCCTTTAAGGGTTTAGGGGCTCCTTTAAAGGGATCTATGAGGGTTCCTTTAAGGGTTTAGGGTTTAGTAGGGTTTAGGGTTTAGGGTTTAGGGTTTAGGGTTTAGGGTTTTGGGTTTAGGGTTTAGGGTTTAGTAGGGTTTAGGGTTTAGCGTATAAGGGTTCCCTTTAAGGGCTCCCATAAGGGGATCTTTGGGGTCTTGAGGTTTCAGGGTTTGGGGATACAGGTAAGTCTAGGGTTTAGGGGTTTTTTTAGGGGAGTCCAACAGGGATCTAGAGGGCTTCCTTTAAGGGGCGGTCTAGGGGGTTGGAGGTTTAGCGGTTTGGGGTGTAGGATTTAAGGGTTCAGGGTTTGGAGGTTCAGGTGTTCAGGCGTTTAGGGTTGAGGGGTCCCAAGAGGCTCTTTTAAAGGGATCTCTAAGGGTTCCCTTTTAAAGGGACCCCCTAGGAGATCTTTAGGGTCTTAGGAGCTTTTCGGAGTCTCCCGAGCCACCCTCTACTGAAGTTTATTCCGGTTTTTGTCTAAGGGTTTGTATGGTTTTGAAAGATTTGAGAACTTTTCGGATTTCAAGGTTTGTGAAGTTTTTGGTTCAGGGGGGTTGGGGCATTCGGGCTTTATAGGTTTGCAATGCTAGGAAGTCAAGATATAGGGTTTGGTCCCCGAGAAAACTACATGTTTAGGTTCCTTGTTATGACTTCCTTGTGTATGTCCTTGAGAAAGCTGGTTTTCAACCAAACCCTAAACCCCCTAGACCCCTTAAAAAGAAGCCCTGTACATCGCTTAGGTTTTGCTCAGCCCAGACCTCTGGAGGCTTGCACCAGGATCTTTCGCCTCACGGATTTTCACCCAGAAGCTCCAATATCCCGTAATTAAGGAATATCCTTGAATCAGAGTAGGATCCCTAATATTCCTTAATTCAGGGATATTGGAGTTCTGGGCACCGCACTGCCCACTGCCCGGAGGTCTACCGCTGCCGTTCGAGGTGGCTGCACGTCGGTGCCAGTGCCGCGCGGGTCTGAATTGTTAGCAGGTGGTAATATCCCAACCCTACAAAATAGTAGGTTATGACCCCTTCCTTACTTAGAAGGTAGAAGAACCCTTAAAACAGTAGGCTTTTGGATCCACAGGAAATGTATGCTAGCCTATAGTGGTTTAGGGATTTAGGGTTTAGGGTTATAGAAACATCCCCTTAAGTCCCCATATGCTATCCACGAGTATACAGTATACCCCCAAAAAATATCAAAAAATCCTAGCACCCCTGCATTGAAGCCCTTGTGAAAGCCTGCTAAACCCGAGAAGCTCCGATAAGGCGCTTTGCAACCCTATGAGACCCCACAAAGCCCTGTGAAACCCTATGAAACCCATTCCCAAAAAAACACCCTAAGCCCTAAACCCCTAAACCGCCCTCAACCCCTCACAGCCCTTACCCCAAAACCAATAAACCCTACCTAGACCCTCCAAAAACACCGAAACCCTATGAACCCTAAAAATCTCTAATGAGATTTAAGATACATTCCTTAACTAAGGCATATTGGAGTCCACTAAATCCTCCCTTACAGATCCCTGAAAGAAACCCTAGATATTTCTTAATTACTCCAAGGTTCACGGGATAAATACGGTAATCATACCTGTAAGCACTTATAACCCTACTCAAGGTACTAACAACCTAACTTACTAAGTCCCCTACACCCTAAACCAACCCTATAGATCCCTATCGGGCCCCTCACAGGAACCCCTATCTTGTCATCTCTTTAAAGGAACCCTACAAGCCCGTATAGACCTCTTGTAAAGGAACCCTAGGTATTCCTCCAAGTAAGGGATCGTGATCCCTTTAAGGGACCGTTTAAGGAACCCTTTTACAAGAAACCCCTTTAAACCCTAAACCCGAAACCCCTAAACCCTAAACCCCTAAACCCTAAACCCGAAACCCCTAAACCCTAAACCCCTAAACCCCTAAACCCTAAACCCTAAACCCCTAAACCCTAAACCCTAAACCCCTAGACCCTAAACCGGTGGATATATCCCCTAATTACAGGAACCCGAGGAGTCTCTGTAGGCCTCGGGATTCGCCCGCTGCTCTTCACTCAAAGGCAGCAGGCTGCGCTGGACCTTGGCGCCCCTCGAAACCTAATTTTTTTTGGATTTTGGGTTTAGGATGATTCAGGGCTTCGGTTTAAGGGTTTAAGGTTTAGGGTTTAGGATTTAGGGTTTAGGATGTAGGGCTTAGGGCCTAAATCCCTACAACCCAAGCCCCAAACCCTAAACTCTAGATGTGAACCCTAAACCTCAAGGCTTGGGGTTCATACAATGTTTGCCAAATCCTATAAAACAGTGGCTTCTGACCGTTTAATTATAGGTCTCACGCTTTTAACGATAGCTTCTCGGATCCAGGGCTAAACCCTAAACCCTAAACCCCAAAGCTTGGGGTCCATATAGGTGGTTATCAAAGTTAGGGTCCCTTTTTGGGTACCCTAAATAATAGGTGCCGTATTTTTTTAAGGACCCAAAAAGGGACCCTAATTTTGACAACCATTCATAAAATATCGGAACCTGATTAAGAAACCTTGGGTCTCTATGAGGCTTCCTTATATGGAGCCTACCTGGACCTTAAAAGGGTGTAGAATAATAGCCTTTTATAGGCTTTGGGCCATTCTTTTGCCTACTTTTGGGGGTCTAGGTAATAATTTTGGGTAAGACCGGGGCATCTTAATCAGGTTACATTACAGGGTTTGGGGTTTCGGGGTTCACCCGTCGACCATTCGGGGGCTCTATTTTGCTTGTTGTTACGGGTTTCATAGGGTTGATGATGTAAATCCTGTGGATCTTTAAAGGGATCTACAGGGGTACCTTTAAGGGGTTCCTTTAAGGGATCTGCAGGGTTTTAGGGTTTAGGGTTTAGGTTGATGATATAAGTCCTGCATGACCTTAAGAACCCTAAACTATGGGAAATATGGTATATTCCTTATTATGGGTAATGCAGGATTTAGATCATCAGCCGTAGGATTGTGGGGGGACATTGTAAGGATCTTCTGCACTCTTAAGGCTTCGAGCCGAGCTGAGTGTTGGGCCTTGAGGTGCAGGGCGCAGGAGTCAGGGTTATTAGTAGGGTTTAGGGTTTAGGGTTTGAGGTCAGGGGTTACTTGGAGGGTCGTGGGACTTAGTAAGTAGTCATTTTATGGACTTATAAATATCCTAATCCCTTTTTGATCCCTGTTAGGGTACTCATAAGTCTACTTATTACCTACTTACTAAGTCCCCCGGCCCTCCAAGTAGGGTTTAGAATCTGATGTTTGGGCTGTAATTAGGTTCGACGATGAAGATGACTCTTTCCGTTATTGTTGGCATGCTTGAGCCACGTGTGGACATTGCAGAGTTTGAGAAGATGCATGTTCATGGACGTTTCACAGGGTCTCTGCGTCCTGACAATGTAGGGGCCTGCATGATATGAACAGGGTCTTAGGGTATGTTACTTGGAGGTTCCTGGGACTAGGTAAGTAAGGTTATAAGTACCTGGACTAGGATGATAAGCAAGTATAAGTACGGTGGCCTGATTTATAACCCTAGCTGGTAAGTTGCATGAAACTCCAAGTATACTGCAGCTACAATGTACCACTGACTGCAAGTTCTCCGCTCGAAACGCCAGATCCTAGGAACCTGAACCACCGATGTCCGAAACCAAAAAACATTACTCAACCCCGGGAGACATCACACCTAAAAGCCCCTCGGTTTAGGGTTTACCTGTATCCCCAAACCCGACAAAATAGTAGGTGGGTGGCTGTCAAAATTATGGTCCCTTTTTGGATCCCTATTATAATACAGGACCTATTATTTAGAGTATCCAAAAAAGGACTTTGACAACTCCCCAAGTTATGACCCCTAAGTAGAGGGCCCAACCCCGAAAACAGAAGGGTATACCCTAAACCCTGAAGATCCCGTAGAGGAGCCCTTAAAGGAACCCTCATAGATCCCGTTAAAGGAGCCCCTAAAGGCCCCTCAACCCCTAAACCCCCAAACCCCCAAACCCCTCGACCGCCCCTTAAAGGAAGCCCTATAGATCCCTTCTGGACTCCCCTAAAAAAGGCCCGGCCCTAAACCTAGACTCCTAAACCCTAGACTTACCTGTATCCCCAAACCCTATACCCCAAGACCCTAAAGATCCCCTTATGGGAGCCCTTAAAGGAAACCTCATACCCTAAACCCTAAGCCCTAAACCCTAAACCCTAAACCCAAAACCCTAAACCCTAAACCCTAAGCCCTAAGCCCTAAACCCTAAACCCTTAAAGGAACCCTCATAAATCCCTTTAGAAGGAGCCCCTTCTTGGACCCCTTTAAAGGAACCAAAGGAGCCTCTGAAACTGCCACTTCGGGCTTCGACCCCCAGACCCATAAAGGAATTGAAAAAAAAAGCCTTAACAATTAGACTTAGGGTTCCTTTAACGGGGTCTATAAGGGTTCCTTTAAGGGTTTAGGGGCTCCTTTAAAGGGATCTGTGAGGGTTCCTTTAAGGGTTTAGGGTTTAGTAGGGTTTAGGGTTTAGGGTATGAGGTTTCCTTTAAGGGCTCCCATAAGGGGATCTTTAGGGTCTTAGGGTTTAGGGTTTGGGGATACAGGTAGGTCTGGGGTTCCTTTAACGGGGTCTTTATGGGGGTACTATAAGGGATAGTAGAAGAATAATATAGTATAGGGGCCTTCAAGAAATCAAAACCGAAAGCACCGGAACCCCTGAAGTACACGTTTGGGCTTTAAGGTTTTAGGGTTTTATAGGGCTGAGGGCTTAGAGTTTTGGGTTCGGGGTTTAGGGATTTAGGGTTTTAGGGCTTTAAGATTTTAGGGTTTTAAGGTTTTAGGGTTTTGGGTTTAGAGTTTTGGGTTTTGGGTTTAGGGCACGCGGAACCCTGAACCCAGAGACTCCAATATCCCGTAGTGAAGGCATACTCCAACATCTCGTATTAAGGAATATACCATAAATTCTGGTAGGATCCCTAATATGATTTTAAGGTATATTCCTTAATTAATGGATGGATATTGGAGTCGATGGAAACCCTGAACCCTGTGCTAGACCTAAGAGGAACCTAGGAATGAAAAGGGTGCTTTTTTGAGTTAAAGGGGGTATATAAGGGAACCTAAACCCTAATAAAGGGAATAAGGGCCAACTCTGGGTCCTAGTGTGCCCCGTGCCGGCCTTCTGAGAACTGTAGACAAAGGACACCTCATCAAAGCTGAGGCCTTGCAGGAGTTCTGTTTAGGGCTTAGGGGTTTAGGGTTTTAGGGTTTAGGGGTTTTAGGGTTTAGGGGTTTAGGGCTGACATCAGACATCCCCCAAACCCTAAACACCAAACCCGCAACCCCCCGAAATCCCAACCCCCGAACCCCTAACCCCTAAACCCCCGAGGCCGATCCTGGATATGGGGGGTTTCCGAAAACAGTGATACCTTGGGCTTCCTTTCAAGGGATACTATAAGGGTAATGTGAGGGTTCCGTTAAAGGGCTCTCAGAGCTTAGGGTTTCCGAAAATAGGGGGGGTACCTTATCTTGGGATCCTTATAATAAGGATCCTACTATTTAGGGTACTACATTAGGGTCCCCTATTATTTTCGGAAACTCCCATATGTGCCACATGAAAGACATAGATTTTTCACTGCCGGAAAGTGTTGTTCGGGGATCCCTTCGGTCGCATGATCAAACACAGGTGCTTGATCAAAGTGCTTGTGGAGCAGACCTTACTGTGTCTTCAAACCTTGGATGCCCAGTAACCTAGGAATAGAAAGGGCTCCCTTCTTGGTATTGGGCAACTTTATAAGGAACCTAGGACTACAAAAACGGAATAAGGGTACTGCTGGGCATCCTAGAAATGCAACCCCAAGCTTATACCCTGACCCCCAAACCTGACACCCCGGCACCCCGAAATCCAACTTAAACTCTAAATCCCAGCCAAGCCCTAAATCCCTAAAGCCTAGTCGCACCTTGCGCCAAGCAGATCTTCCGCAGCTTCGTGGCCAAGGGATCCTCATGGAGACCGCCAGCTAGCACATTGGGATTTAGGGTATTGGGGTTTAGGGCTTAGGGTTTGAGGGTTTAAGGCTTTACCTGTACCCCCAAACCCTACAGAATAGTAGGTTATGACCTCTTAATTAGACCCCTAAAGCGGTAGGGTTTTGGATCCCCAGGTAGGGCTTTAGGGTTTAGGGTTTATGGTCTAGGGCTTTAGGGCTTAGGGTTTAGGGCTGTCGGGCGTCGGGCTTAGGGTTTAGGGTTTAGGGTTTAGGGCGGTTTAGGGTAAGGGTTTAGGGTTTAGGGTTTAGCTGAGGCTGATGTTCTTGCCAGTGCCAACTTTGAAGAATAACCATATGTTGCTCAAACATTGTCACTACTAACAGCAGTGTTCAGATTCAACGTTAGATTCTTTCGCCCAGTACCTCGAGAAATCTAAAGAGTTACGGTTGTGATAAGAAAACCAACCCTGCGAGCGAGGCCTGCAACTCAACCTCAACCCTAGACACAGGACCCTGCGCGCTACTCCGAGCCCTCAACCATTGAACCCTAAGTGCCCCAAACCCAAAACCCTGAACCTTGCACTTGCGGAGGGAGATTCGAGACCCTCACAAGCAAACAAAACACCATGAAACCTTCGACACTCCGCAAGGGCCCCTCCGCACGATGCAACATAAAACAACTTCGAAAGCCCTGTAAAGCCTGTGAAGTTTTCGTTAAATTAGTCAGACCTTCTTAAGCGTACAGAGACACATGTGAGATACCTTGAAGGAATACCTCTAGCACTAGAAACCCACTTGGAGGCTCATCGGACTTAGTAACTACAGTTATGAGTACCTCAATTGGGATTATAAGTACATACAAGTGTAGTTACTTTAAGCAAAACCCTAGTTGCTAAGTCCCATGAACCTCTAAGTAGAAACCCAGTGCTGCTCAGGAGTCGTTGTCGATATCTCGAAGGCCCTTCGCGACACAGATCTGTGTGGGATCGTCCTCAGTTACCAAAGAGACTCCAATATCCCTTCATTACATAATTAAGGAATTACCCTAAATTATAGCACGGTCCCTAAACTGAATTAAAGTATATTCCTTAATTAGGGATAATGGAGTCTGTAGTCTCTTGGTAATGTGTAGGGTTTAGGCTTCTGGGTTTAAGGCACCGACGCTTCATCAGTGCACCCCGAGCCGTGCTTTAAACTGTTATGCAGCTGCATGAAACTAGACCCTAAGCCCTAAACCCCTGAACCCTAAACCCTAAAACCCTAAACCCTAAACCCTAAACCCTAAACCCCTAAACCCTAAACCCTAAACCCCTAAAGCTGCGAGCTCTCCAGCGATCCAAGGGTTTTAGGGTTCAAGGGTTTAGGGTTTAGGGTGTGTTTAGGGTTTAGGGTTTAGGGTTTGGGGTTTAGGGAGCATCGAGTCTTGGCAAGAACTCAGAGTCTTCAAGTGTGTATATGTTGAATGTATGTACCACAGCAAACCGACCCGTAACCAAACCCTCTTACATACTTAAATCATCACACAACAAGGCTTGAATTAACAGAACTTGAAACCCCAGAGCTTTACAACAAAGCTAGAATCAATCCAACTGACTAATTAACCCTAAACCACACTCTAGAAAGTAAAACCCGATATCAATAACTAAAACCTGAAAGCCTGAAACTACAAACCCCAAAGCTGTGAAAACTACAGCCCTAGGGCGTAAACCCCAAAACACTGCTTCAATCAACACATATCGCAAGCTTCTAAACTTAGTTGCTGAGCTCATAAGCCCCCAAAAGTGTACACTTGTAGTTTTACAGTGGGTAATGTTATCCCAAAAACTGTAAAGTGTATCCACTCAGATACTAAGTAAACCTTCAAAGAACCCTAAGCCCTAAGCCTCGGCCCCAAAATCTCGCCGAAAGTCTTTGGCACCGCTGCCCAAGGCGCTTACCACTGGCAGGTCCTGGGGGACGGTTGAGGGTTCCTTTAAAGGGGTACCTTCAGGGCTCCTTTAGGGGTTAGGGCTTGTGGGGTTTGGGGTTTAATAGGGTTCACGGGGGTTAGGGTCGAGAGTCGAAGGTTTAGGGCCTAGGGCTTGGAGTTTAAAAGTTTAGCGGTGAGGGAGCGCAGGTTTCAGGCTTATGGGGCTTTAAGTTTAAGGAGGCTCGGGTGGAATATACAAACATTAATAACTAGTGTAAGGTTTTGGGATATAGCACAAAAGGAGTCATTGTATAGGGAGTATAAGGGGATGCACAGCGACTACGGAGTATTCAAACCTCTAAATGAAACGAAAGAGCTTGGGCCTAGCCTAAACTCAGAGTTCCTTTAAGGGTTCCTTTGAGGGTTCCTATCAGGGATCTATAGGGTTTAGGATTTAGGGGACTCCAATATCCCTTTAGTGGAATATACCTTGAATTAAAGTAGGATCCCTCATATGATTTAAGGAATATTCCTTAATTCGGAGATATGTAGGGCCGTGTGGTATGCTCTGCAGCGCAGTGCTCAACTCCTGCGTTATGCAATATTCCGTTGCGCTGTGATGCGTCTGACAGTGTGGGCATGCATCAGCTATGTTTCGGCGAGTGAGCTCTGCAGCGAGTGCAGCAGACGGAGGTGCTGGCTCAAGCACAAGAGTGCTTGCAGTGCGTATCTGCACCACTGAGGCATCACTGGGAATTGCATCACCCAACACTCTGAACTCAGATGGTGCCACTGGCGTGGGTGGTATAACAATGTTGGGCGGAATGCTGGCTGCAGGAGAGGATGGTGCTGTCAGTACGGGCCCTGTGCTACCGGTGTTGTGCGCAGTTGACGATGATGCAGGACATATCGTATCGATTTCTACGCACGTCCACGGTGCGGCATCACCTGATGCACCCGACATGGTCCACAGGTCTAAGGAAAGATCGCACGAGTTGATGATTCAGTTGCTTGGGCCGTAGCCGTTTTGAAAAATGGTACGGGGTTTAGGGTTTAGGGTTCGTGGGCATGGGTCGTTCGGGGATTTGATTATGTTGTCGGGTGCAGGGTTCAGGGTTTAGCGCAAAGTTCAGGGTCCTAACTCCTACTCCTTGAACCATGACGAAACCTCCAAAAACTCTCTGCAAAAATCTAGTTGAAACTAACCGATGGACAACAAAAATTGTAAAACCCATGAAGCCCTATAAAGCCCTACTGCAAAAACCGAAATAGAAAATAACCACCAGTTGATGACATAAATCCAGCATTACCCAGAAAAAGGAATAGACCATTGTTCCCATGGCTTAGGGTCCTTAAGGTAATGCAGGATTTGTATCATCAACCTAAACCCTAAACCCCTATAGATCCCTTAAAGTAACACCTGAAAAAGGTACCCTTAAAGATCCCTTTAAAGGAACCCTAGGATTCATATCATCAACCGTATCTCGCGCTACGGGCTTAAAACCAAGAACCCGAGAATGAAGCCCAGCCCGACGGGCCTCTCGGATGCAAAAGGCAAGCAACTCCACCTCACATGCTTAAATCTAAGGCTAGAAGTATGGGCCCTAATATGGACCCTTAGGTTTTTGTGAGGGAGTTCTACGGACCCTTAAGAGTCTGTATAGGGTATATAGTAGGTATTTAGGGATCCCAAGGTTAAGGGCATCTGGCCCGTGGCCTCAACCGTCGATTAAAGGTTCATGGGACTTAGTAAGTAGGGTGATAAGGGTTCCTTTGCAGGGTACTATAGGGTTCTATACTAGGCTTCCCTTTAAGGGTCTAGGGTTTAGGGTCTACTTAAAGGTTCATGGGACTTCGTTATAAAAAAGGTAACCATAGTGGGCTTTGTGGTTTAGGGTTTAGCTGGGGATCCAAAAACCTGCGGTTTTAAGGGTTCGACCCTCCAATTCAGAGGTCATAACCTACTATTCTGTAGGCTTTGGGAATACAAGTAGTAACTAGGGTTCTAAATAAGGTAACCATGGTTATTAATAATAATATTTGTAGCTCCAAGTAGTACTTAAAACATCTGCTCGCTAAGTCCCATGATCCTACAAGTGTTGGAGGTATTATATGACCCTGTATACAGGTTCCTTTAGTTTAAGAGTTCAATAACTAGACCTAAGAGTAGCTTAGGGCTTAGGAACGAAAGGGGTGCCCTCCTTGGTTTAAAGGGTGCTATCAGTGAACCTAAACCCTAAGAAAGGGAATAAGGGCCTACTCTTGGTCCTAGATAAAGCACTTACGCCGCAGGATTTTGACGACTTTGCTAACAAAAGGTAAACTTACAGTGATGTTTTTTCTGAGGTTTAGGAGCTTAGGGTTTCATCGTTTCAGAGGGTATGTTTAGGGTTTATGGTTTGGGGCGCGGGAATGACGACATGTAGGGCTATGTAGGGGTTCGAAAGAGCGCGGCCCTTGATATCGACAAACCGAGACTTCTGAAACCTTTCTAAACTCAAAGGGGAAAAGGAGTGACCCTTAACGAGGACCCCTACCCTGTAATGGGCTATATAACGGGTATATAATGGCTATATTAAGGGTATATACCTAGGGGTTCTTATTGAGGATCCCTCCTTTTACCCTTGGATAACCGACACTGCTGGAAGGCTCATGCGTAGTTACATGTAGGGGTATACCTACCTGATTTGTTTGTGGAACTATGAGTGGATATGAAACCCTAAACCCAAAAAGCCCTAAACCTTTGAACCTAAACCCCAAACGCTAAACCCAAAAAAGCCCAAAGCCTTTCACCCTTAAGCCCTAAGCATTACAACTCTTAGCCCTAAACCCAAAGCCCTGCCTAACCCCCAAACCCCAAAAAGCCATAAACCCTAAACCTTTAAAACCCTAAACCCCTAAACCCCAAAACCCGAAAACCCCTAAACCCTAAACCCCTAAACCCCTAAACCCGCCCCTTAAAGGAAGCCTCTAGATCCCTTTTGGACTCCCTTGAAAGAATTCTAAACCTAGACTCCTAAACCCTAGACATACCTGTACCCCCAAACCCTAAACCCCAAGACCAACGATCCCCTTATGGGAGCCCTTAGAGGAACCCTTATACCCTAAACCCTAAGCCCTAAACCCTAAACCCTTAAAGGAACCCTCATAGATCCCTTAAAAGGAGCCCCTTCTTGGACCCCTCCCTTATACCCTAAACCCTAGATTTAGATTTTTGGGATCTCTGGAAGATCCGGGGCCTTCGTTTTCACGTCGTCGATGCAGTCGACGACCAACCGAGGCCGCTCGGCGCCCTGCGGCCCTGCGGAGCCTTTGGGGGTTCCTGTAGGGGTTCCTTTGAGGGTTTAGGGTTTAGGGTTTAGGGATTGGGGTTTAGGGTTCCTTTAAGGGTTCCTTTAAGGTTCCCGTAAGGGTTCTTTTAAAAGGATCTAGAAGGGTTCCTTTAAGGGTTCCTGTAGGGGTTCCTCTGAGGGTTCCTTTACGGGTTCCTGAAAAGAGAATCTTTCAACGCTCCTTTAGGGGGACGCCTCAGGGTTGAGGGTCCAGGATCTAGGCTTTTTAAGGTTTAGGGCTTTTAGGGTTTAGGGTGTGTGTGTGTGTGTGTGTGTTTAGGGTTTAGGGTTTAGGGTGTTAGGCTCTTGGGCTTTAGGGTTTAAGGGTGTTGGGGTTTAGGGGGTTAGCGGTTTAGCGTACTAGGTTGATGTGGTTTTGCAGACTTTCCGTCCGACCCAAAACCCTTGAGTGAGAACTAAATCACTAAGCCGAAAATCATACGATTGATGATAGAAAGCCTGCATTGCCTGAATGACCCTAGAGTTTGGGAATTATGGCATATTCCTTAACATCGGTAAGGCAGGGTTTATATCATCAGCCGTATCCTCCCAAACCCTAAACCCTAAACCCTCCCAAACCCTAAACCCTAAACTTTAAGGTGAGTTGCATAACGGAACGTGCTAGGATCAAGGCAGGGCCCCCCGAGCAGTATGTATGCGTGCTTCTCTTCATTTGGGTCCCTTTTGAAGGTTCCTGAAAGGGGTCGAAGGGGGTTTCTGTAGGGTTTAGGGTTTAGGGTTTCTATGATGGGTACTACAAGGGTTGTTTTCTAAGTGAGCGACACTGTCTCGGTCACAAAAAAAGTACGTCACCGCTAGAAAAAAAAGACCTAAACGGGGACCCCAATTTAGAGAACTACCCATATAGCCTTACAGTAGACGCCCAAAAGTTGGAAACCCCATAGCCTCAATCCTTAAGAGTAATATATAAGGGAATCCCAGCACTATTTGGCCTTAATCCGGTTTCCAACTTTATGGGCTCTACTTCTAAACCCTATAGATCCCTTAAAGAAACCCTAAAAATCCCTTATAAAGGAACCCTAAAGGTCCCTTAAAGGAACCCTAAAGAGGTTTACTGTACATCAGAGCAGGCCCTGGAACACGTTCTCCCCAGACATAGACCCTAAGGCCTAAACTCGCGTCCCTTATCAAATCATTATAGTGAACCCCAGAAAGTTGGAACATTGATTTAGAGCAGTTCATGCTGGGACTCCCTATACTTTACTTTAAGGGCATGAGGCTAATGATGTTCCAACTTTCTGGCTTCTACTGTACCCTGAGCCCGAAGCGTTTCCCACGAAAGGCCGGGGGAGTGCCCAGCGAGCAGATTCCAGAAACAACCCTAAACCCTGACTGTCTGGTGGCCCTGTTGGTGCCACGACGGTGCTGAGTTCCAGAACCCTGAACCCTACACCTGAAACCCTAAACCCTAAATTATGCAAGAAGGAAAACGCGCTTTGCCATGAGTTTATTTTTGAGCCTTAAACCGGAAGGAATAGGTTTGGGTGGCTTGGGCCGCCTTCTACGACCGCTTGGGGTTCAGGTTCAGGGTTTAGGGATTTAGGGTTTAGGGTTTAGGGGTTTAGGGGTTTAGGGTTTAGGGCTTAGGCCTTTAGGGTTTAGGGTTTTAGGGTTTAGGGTTTTAGGGTGTAGGGAAGGAAAAGCGTTCCACAGACAGGCTTCGGCAGCTGATCGCCATAGTACGACTCGACACGACCTTGTCGCACGATACTGTCGCCTACGGGCTATTCCACGGCAAACCTGAAACCCTTAATCCTAAACTCTAAACTCCAAACCCTGAACCGTCAAAGCGACGCAGAGTCAATTCCCCACCTCTTTCCAGCTCCAGAACCTTTAAAACCGTCTCACAAATCGGTCAAACCCCCAGGAAACACTCTCAAAATTTTCCAGACTGGACATCTTCAAAGCCCTGAACAAACCCTAAACCCTAGCCGTCCTAAACCCTAAAACCCTAAAACCTAAAGCCCTAATCCCGAAACCCATGAGACACCGAGGAGCTCAAAAGAAGCCGTCCGGCCGCTTCCCCCGTGAACATCTCCTGGAAGTGGCTTTACTTGAAGATTCATGGGACTTCATAACTACCTTAACCCCAAATATCCTACCTTTTTAGGGTTCCTTATTATGATTTCCTTATATGAGTCGTTAAAAAGAACATCTCCTGGAAGTGGGTTCTAGAATAAGGGGTCCTGTAAAGGGGTCCTTAAAGGGGTCTATAAGGGATACTATAAGGGGTATTATGGGTGTTTAGTATAGTATAGGGATCTACTTAGAGGTTCATGGGACTTAATAACTAGGGCTTAGGGTTCCTTTCAAGGTTACTATAGGGTTCTATACTAGGGTTCCCTTTAAGGGTTTAGGGTCTGCTGAAAGGTTCATGGGACTTAATAACTTACAAGGTTCCTTAACGGGTTAAAGGGTTCTATAAGGGCTATGGTGGTTTAGGGTTTCGGATCTACCTGGAAGCTCATGGGGCCTGATAACTAGGGGTTTCTATAGGGTAAATATGCCTAGAACAACTACTGCTACCCCCGACAATGGGACTAAGTCCCATGAACCTCAAGGTAGGGTTACGGGTTTAGGGTATAGGTTCATGCTCCGAGGCGTCGTGATTAAGGTATACTTGGAGGTTCATGGGACTGAGTAACTACAGTTATAAGTACTTTAACTGGGGTTATGGCTAGTTACCTTAATGATAACCGTAGTTACTAAGTCCCATGAACCTCTAAGTAGGGCTTGGGGGGGGGGAGGGCTTCGAGGCTGTTCTGTCTTCTGAATATGGGCCTAACCTATCTACAATTTCGAAGGGTTTGGGGCTAAAGGTTAAGCTCAGCATGTAGCATTTTGGGGTGAGGGCGGGGGTTAAAGGTTGACGGTTTTAGGGTTAAAGGTTGACGGTTCAGGTTTTTGCATGTCGGACACAGGCGATAGGGTCTGGGGTCTAGACGAGTTTTGATCTGGCTGACTATAAAATTGTGGGGCGGATTTTGAGAGAAATCCGGAGGGCTAATACAGGTGCCATGCTAACTAGAATATTGTGTTGGGGTATGACTACTACCCGGACTTGAAACCAATCAAGACCCTTTCTTACATCCAGCGATACTTACAAACCGATGGAAGAAGATAAACGAAACCTCGACCTCCGATTGGTGAACTGGCCTTCGCTTTGAGCGTCTTCAAAATTATCCCAGGGTAAAAGGAGGGTATATACCCTTAATATAGCAAATATATACCAATTATATAGCCCATGAAAGGGTAGGGGTCCCCATTAGGGGTCCCTCCTTTTCCCTTTGAATTAGGATCCCTGTTGTAATCCCCGGGTACTAAACGTTGCTTTACTTCAACTGCCATAGAGCCTGAATTTCGTGTCCTGCAAGCCCCGTACGTGAATCAACAACAATGTAACAACTCTGCGCTCAAGCCTACGCCGCCCCAGACTCGAAACTTCCAAATTTTAAACTCTATTCGCCCGCCCAACCCTTACAAAGCCTTACAACTCCCTGGTAACCGCTGGTAAACCCTATTAAAACCACAAGACCTGACAAATCCCATGTGCTCGCTTGCACCAAGCTTATCCAATAAAAAAGACAGCCTTAATATAAACTCCCAAACACTAAACCCTCAACTAAACCCTAAACCCTTACTTTGCAGACCGGCAGCATCGTACACTTCGATCTGGCTATCAGGACGAATGGCACGAAAATGCTGGGCACACGCGGTGACCTCCGAAGGGGCAATGTAGGGATCTTAATCATTAGAATAGGGTTTCGGGGCTCCTTTATAACATAAATGGAATCAGGAACCCTAAGGAATGATATTGGTAATTATTTTCGTTTCTATAATTAGGGTTTGGGGTTTAGGGTTTAGGGTTTTGGGGTTTAGGGTTTAGGGTTTAGGGTACTATAGTACCGGTTTGAATTACCCGCTTTCGGGTCCAGGTTTTTGAGAATGTTCGGTTTAAGGTTTAGGGCTTGTAGCGTTTAGATTTCGGCCTCACACGAAGTGCATAAACAGAAAGTACACATACAGTGACCCTAAACCCTAAACCCCTAAACCCTAAACCCTAAACCCCTAAACCCTAAACCCCTAAACCCTAAACCCTAAATCCTAAACCCTAAACCCTAAAGCCCTAAAATGTCTGCAGCATCCAGGATGGTATGGACCTGAAACTCTCAGCCTTAAAACCCCAAACCCCCCTCAATACGGCTGATGATATAAAACCTGCATGACCCATAATAAGGAATATACCATAATTCCCATAGTTTAGGGACCTTAAGGTAATGCAGGATTTCTATCATCAACCGTACATCCCAAGCCAAGGCTAAACCCGGAACATGTATAGCGAAGCTCCACAGTTCACTAAACTGGGCAGGACGCCTTGGGAACGCCCACATCCCGTCGCAGCGCGACAGCGTGCCTCGTGCGGACGTTTTAGTCTTTCGAGGTTTTGTGGCTATGGATACCCTAAACCCTAAACCCCTAAACCCCTAAACCCCTAAACCCCTAAACCCAAAGCCCCTAAACCTCCAAACCCCTAATCTTGACATTGGCTCGTTGCTTTACAGGATGTCAATCCTGGTAATTGTCACAGGCTGCGGTTCCCCACTAACTCTTTAGAAGATGACAACAAAGAATACGGGTATCCTTTTGATTCGTTTAGTTTAAACGAATTTAAAGGATACTTGGAGGCCCTGTTGACTTAGTAAGTCTACTTAGTATCCCCTAGAAACCCCATTATAATCCCCATAACCCACCTTACTAACCCTACTTACTAAGTTAAAAGGGCCTCCAAGTACCCTTAGTCTTTGTATTTACTGTAGGCCCCGCGGAAGTAAAGCAGGCATCCTCCCTTACTCTGGGCTAGAACCGGAGGTGTGAACATCATTCTTGCTTAGGGGTTTGGGGTTTAGGGTTTAGGGTTGACTCCCTAAACTCTATGATAACACTATCCAAGGACAAAAGGAGGGACGCTTCATAAGGACCCATAGGTGTATAACCTTGAAATAGCCACTATATACCCATTATATGGCCCGTTAGAGGGTAGGGATCCCCATTAAGGGTCCCTCCTTTTGCCAATTGACACTGTGGGGCTCTTACGACAGGCGCCAAGAGGTATGCTTACTGAAGCTATCAGCCATGGCTCCGCCGCTCCCACTGTGGCACAACGCCAAACCCTAAAACCCTAAAGCCCTAAAACGCTAAAACCCTAAAACCCTAAACTTCACGCCTGTTCAAGGATGAGAGGGAGACGCGATCGAAGTCAATGAGCCGCAGACGACGAAGACCTGGGCGCGGAGGTCCCCAGAGGGCTTTAGGGGTTTAGGGGTCTTAGGGTTCCTTTAAAGGGATCTATAGGGGTTCCTTTAAGGCAATCTAGGCTTTGGGGTTTTAGGGTTTAGGGTTTGGGGTTTAGAGGTTTAGGGGTGTAGGGGTGAAGGGGTGTAGGGTTTAGGGTCTGGGGTTCTAGAGGTTTAGAGGTTTAGAGGTTTCGGGTTTAGGGTTGAGGGTTTGGAGGTTTAGGGTTTCGGGTTTGGAGGTTTAGGGTTTACAGAATTTTTTTGATCAAGCCACACCCATCAAGGCTGCTTTGTAATGCGGGCGTAGGATAAGAAGGGGCTGCTACTGCACTTGTCACCACCAAAGGGATGAGCTGCAGCCGTCACTCCTGCGGTTTGGGCAGAATCTGTGATGGGACGTGGAACTGAACGGTGTCAAGATCGCCCAGCCCGTTCTTGTCGGAAATACGTCTCAGGGTCACCGAGTGAAGAATTCCCAAAAGTGGCGCGACCTTGCGACGACCGCCGCGACCAGCTGCTGTCCTTGATGTGTGCTGAAGGTCTTCTTCGTCGTCTGAAAATGTTGAGCGCTTTGACCCCGCTTTTTCAGGAGATACGTGAACGTTGGTATCATCAGTCATCCGGACGAAAATGCCATGAAGCGACGGCGCACACAGGTATTTCTCGAGTGATGCTGCCTGTGCACGCAAATGCGACAAGATCGCAATTGTTCTGCATCGACTGAGCGCTGAGTCTTTTCGCGTCGATGTGGTGAATGGCATCGGATTCCCAGAAGCATCGTTGAATTGGTACAGTTCTTGCCTGTGCTATTCAAACAAACCGTCATGGTACTGATACTGCTAGACAACGCGGCGAATAATAAAAACAACCAATGAAACATACTGTGTTGATTCGAGTTGCACTTTCCGAGTGGGTTTCGGGTTTAGGGTTCTGAATTAGGGTCCCTTCTTATTCTTGGGTACCCTGAATATTAGGTGTCGTATTATATTAAGGACCCAAAAAAACCCTAGGCAACTAAGGACTCACATATTAAGGCTTTTGGATATAAGGCTTTTGGGCTATTTTGATGCCCAGGGAAAGGGGCCCTAATTTTGATGACCACCCGTTTCTTTCGGCTTTGGGCTTCGGGTCGCCATGCCTTCGACACGCTTTGAAGTGAATTTATATGGGACTTGCCAAAAATTAGGGGCACCTATTCGGGCTGCTTTAAAGGGGGACTATGAGGGTACTTTAAGGGCTCCTTAAAAGCGCTCTATAAGGGTTTAAGATTTCCGAAAATTAGGGGTGCGTTTTTTTGGGCGGTACTTATAATCAGGATCCTACTATTTAGGGTACTTTATTAGTGTCCCTATTTCCAGTATGTTCCAGGGTTGGCCACCTGGGTGTCTAGATCAGGCCGCTGGGACTTTCCACACTCATGCGCGCGATAGCTCGAAAAGAGGGGTTCTATAAAGGTTTATAGGGTTTTAATAGGCTTCCTTCAATGGATTTATAAGGGTTCCTATAAGGGATCTGTAAGGTTTGGGGTTTTGGGGTTTAGGGTATACCTGGGGATCCAAAAACCTACTCTAATTAAGGAGTCATAACCTGCTATTTGGTAGGGCTTGGGGCACAGGTAGTCCTGATTATATGCGAAGGCTAGCAAGACTAGCTCTGCACCCGAGCTGGAACAAACAAACCGCAACGAAGTGGTAAGATCAAAAACTGAGAACCGCCATGATACCGACAGCAAGTTAATGATCTTGGTTTGACTCGTCTAGTGCAAGCCGTGACGATAGTAACACCCTGCTGTTGCTATAACAGCCTCCATCATCCCAATACGACACTTTCTGGGTTGGAAGGCTCCACGGCTTCATCAAGAGTTTCCAGGATTTCATGGTGCTTCTATGGGTTCATAGGCTTACTCAGACCGTTTAGGGTTTGAGGTTTAGGGTTCAATTAGGGACAGCAGCCATAACATGAATTCCTTCCGTGTGGCCACTCCGCAGCAGCGCATGTGCGCAGTGCCCTCCCACGCCACCGAGGCCCACGACGACCACCAGGGGGTCGGCGGGCATGGCGTCGGAGGGCAAACGAGTCAAGCGGAGAGGGTCTAGAGTTTGGCGCTGATATAGGGGCATGAACTATAAGGCTAGGGCGGGATATTGCCCTACATTGAGGAAAAATCGGAACCCCAGGGAATAGACTCAGACTTCCGTGGGGAGGCGGTTTGTGGACAAAAACCTAGACCCTAAACCCTCTAAACCCTAGACCCTACCTGTATCCCCGAACCCTACAAAATAGCAGGTTGGGACCCCTTAACTAGAAGGTCTACGTTTTTGGATCCCCAGGTATAGATCCTAAACCCTACCTGTGGCCCCAAATCCTACGAAATAGTAGGTTATGACCCCTTAATTGGAGGGTAGAACCCTTCAAACGGTAGGTTCTCGGATCCCAAGGTAAACCCTGATCCTAGGTGCTGCTTCTGATCGTTTTTGCGGGCTAAGGACACCCGGGGCTCCCTCGCTGCGATTCCGTGGCAGACGAGGGCTTCCAAACTCCAACGGAGGGCTTGGGTTTTAGGGCTTTACAGGTTTAGGGTTTAGGTTTTAGCGTTTGGGGCTGAAGGGTTTAGGGTTTAGGGTATGGTTGAGGGTTCCTCTAAAGGGGCTCTAGCGGGGTTCTATATACGGTTCTATATACATTCAGGCTTTATGGGTTTAGAGTCGGTTTGGGGATTTTAGGCTTTGGGTTTTGGGGCTTATTATTTAGAGTTTGGGTTTTGTGTTTAGGGTTTGGGTTTCAGCATTGTAAAATTAGGTTAGTTAGTATAGAGACTTAGACAGGAACCCTGAGGAATTGTGGTGATACTATTGTTGTGCTGTTACACTATAATGCGTAAGTAAAAATGCGTTGACAATGTCGACCAGATCTTCCAAAGTCCCGTGCCCGTGGTTAAGGAGTGAGTATACCTTAATTCATAGAAGGATCCTTAAGGGTTCCCTTAAGGGATCTATAAGGTTTAGGGCTTAGAGATCCCGGAGACTCCAATATCCCTCAATTAAGGAATATACCTTCAGTTATAGTAGGATCCCTAATGTGATTTAAGGTGCATTCCTAGGGTTTAGGGGTTTAGGGTTTATAGGGTTTAGCGGAATTGAGGGATATATACCTCAAATTATAGGAGGATCCCTAAAATAATTTAAGGTACGTTCCTTAACGAAGGGACATTGGAATCTCGGAAACCCCGCAGATCACACTCTGAAGATCCCTCCTGGCCTTCCCAAATCCCTTACAAACGGGATAGACCTTGAATCATGTTACCCCAGGCATCTAAGGATTCGTATATTAAGGCTTTTTGGGCCCAAAGGCATATTATATAAGGCTTTTGGGTTATTTTGATGCCCGGGTTAGGGATTTACTACGATTTACAGCTTTGAGTCTTTAAGTATATTAGGGATCCTACGATATTACTTCAAAGTACATCCCATACTTCCCTGATAGAACCCCTACAGATCGCTTGAAGGGGCCCTTTAAGGAACCCTAAGGTATCTTCCTTACTTAATCGGGTTGTGGAAGATCCGGTCCTCTGTAGTTTCAGATACCTGCAGTACATACTCGGCTAAAGTATAAAAAGGAACAGTAAGGATTCCCTCAAGGGATCCCTCAAAGGAACCCTTAAGGAATTTGAACAGGGTTCAATAACTAGGGCTTAGGATTTCGGGTTTAGGATTGAACCCTAAACAAGAATCCAAAGCCCTAAAGCCTTGAAAACCCTAAACCTTTAAGCATAACCCTAGTTAAACTAAGTCCCATGAACCTCCAAGCAAACCCTCAAAAACCCAAACACACCTCGGCCCCAAAAGCTGCGACCGCCCCCAGCGCCTGGGTCTTTAAGCGTTTGGGGCTTTCAGGGTTCAGGGTGTAGGGTTTGGGCCGTTAAGGATTCCTCTGAGACGCCTGAAATGAGTTTTAGGGTTTAGGGCTTGGGGCTTTTCGGTAACGAACCCGTGTTTTAGCGTTAAGGTAAGGTTTAGAGTTTGGAGCTTAAGGCTAGGGTTTAGAGGACCCGCAACCCGAAGCCCCAAACGCTACGGCCTAAACTGAACCACATTCGCCCAGCTTGTTGAATTCATTCACTTTCTGTGCAGCAAGCGACGCACTGCTGTGGTCGGCGCGTCACCGAGTCGATGGCCGGAACATGCATCAAGTTTGAAGAAAGAGCATCGATGCACTCTCCTTTAAAGTGAAGCCAGCCGTCGCGATGGCCGAACAGAGGATGATGCGGGAAGGAGGTTCGCTGTCCTTGGCAAGGCCCAGGATACCCGCTCTTTCCTCTGTGGGAACTGCGCCGTGAAAATGCAAGACTTCGAATGCAAATCCCACAATCTGCTCTTCTCTTTGGGCTCTTCTGATCTGTCGTTCTACGGCATACGCTTCTGTTGGCCCGGGAATGAAGCCCAGACTAAGCCCAGGGATGCGTAGGTGCGTGGTTGACTCAAGAAAGACTGCAATAGCCTTGTAGCCATGCCTTCGGAAGAATACCCTTCATTGGGGTCTCGCTTGGCGTTTTGTTGCTCCTGACTCGACCATGGCGCTGTTCGAGCACACGGCCCGAATCCTGCCGCCCGGAGCCAACTCAGATCGGGAGTCGCTGTGGACCCGATCACTTGGACCCAGAGACTCCAATATCCCTTAATTAAGGAATATTCCTTAAATTATAGTATGATCCCGTTTATGAACTAAGGAATATTCCTTAATGAAGGGATATTGGAGTCCCTGGGGATGCTCTTGAAGTCGACTGTGGCCTTGATCACCCAGCTTTCCCTAAGGCTCCATGTACCCATATAGTATATACTTCGGCCTTAAAGTGCCTATATAGGGACCCCTTTAAGGCTTAAGTATCTACTATATCCGATATCATGATCGCATTCAGCGCGGTATCCGAATTCTCGGTCGCCTGATGGAGCTCATCGAGGGGTCCTTAAAATAAGGATCCTACTATTTGGAGTACTACATTAGGGTCCCCTATTCTCGGAAACCCCCATATCAGGGTTTAGGGTTTTGGGTTTAAGGAACACCTAGGGTTCCTTTAAGGGTGATTTTGACCGGGTACTTTGCCACACGCGCCCTATCAACGAAATTCCGAAGAACCACAAGGACTTGCTCTGAACATCCGGCACATTTCGGCCGCACAGGTAAAGCAGAGATTTTATTCGGTTTCTGGGTTTAGGGCTTAAGTGTTTAGGGTTTTAAGGGTTTGGGGTTCAAGGGTTTCGGGTTTAAGGGGTTGGGGCTAAAGCTCGGAGGGTCAAGGCGTCAGGGTATCGGGCATAGGGTTTGGGGTTGAGGGTTTAGGAACCGGGGTTAGGATTTAGGATTTTGTTTGAAGTGCCATGGGCCTTTTAGGGTTTAGGGGTTAGGGTTTAGGGGTTTACAGGCTTTTTTCGCAAAGCCCCAACTCCAAGGCCACCAGCAACACTTGTCGCTTCAGTACAAGACATTCGCGGTACGCTGATCCTTGTGCTTGGCAGCTCTGTATCTTAGTTGCTGAATTCATAAGCCGCCAAAAAGTGTACACTTTCAGTTTTATAGTGGGTAATATTATCCAAAAAAATTGTAAAGTGTATCCACTCAGCTACTAAGGTGTTGGACATCTTTCCAGAAGCACGCAACTTTTCATGTTATCACTTAGGAACTACTCTACTGCCGGCAGCACTGTCACGAAGCTGAACACTGAATCAGCCACTACATGTTTAATCTGTAGACATGCATCAACGACTTTCACACGCCATGAGCCCGGAACTCTGAAGCCAAGTTCTCACTCCCTGAACCTGAGGCGGCGGGCAGTGGCACGGGCGATCGACGAAACCGCTAACCTCTCCAGCAACATGCGGAGACTCCAGCCCTGAAACCCTAAACCCTAAGTCGAACTGGGAGTTTCCGAAAATTAGGGGTACCTTATTTTGGGGTCCTTATAATAAGGATCCTACTATTTAGGGTACCATATTAGGGTCCCCTACTTTCGGAAACTCCCAACTGACAGTGTGTTGGTGGCTGCTGAAGTCCGCATCTGCATCCTTATGGGGCTCAGGATTTAGAGTTCCAAGTTTAGGATTTAATCTGTTCGAGAGTGCAGGGTTTAGGGGCTTAGGGTTCAGGGTTTACTGTTTTCGTGCAACATGCACTCCTTCGCACAGGTGCTAGGTTAAGATTTTTGTGCTCTGCTTGAGCTAATCTACGAAGTGGTCAAACAGCTGAAACTGTCAGTGAAATTGAACCGTACCTTGGATGAACCTCTATAAGTATAATCAACTCTATGACAGCAGCAGCCTGCATTATAACGCACTCCTGCCCGAATTGCTGTACTACAACCCTTCCTTTCAACATGTCTGCGACCATGCTCTGCGATGACACGATTCTGCGATGCACGCAACAGGTTTGGTTGCCGCCATTACGGTGCATCTGCCGGCGAGGATATCAAACGCCGCGTTGCTTTTCAACCATAACAGACTTGATGTCTGAACTGGAGTCGTTGCGATTCTGTGAGTTTTGATGCAAGGAAAACCTCAAACATAACTTACTACGGACGTACTTGCGCTCAAACCTTGCCCACAGTGAGCAAACTGCTGACTGGCGTCGCAACGAAAAAATGTTGGAATCTACTGTACCTGGGCTAAGCCAACTCTTCCAGTAGTAGTCCACCGAGGGGGCGTTGTTACTCCCAAGGAGGCCGAAAACTCAAAGTTCAGTCTTGCCGTCGACGTTGCCGTAGAGGTTTCGGCGATCAGTGCCTAGAGTCACTAGGTAACAGAGCTCCAACGTTCTAGTGTTTCGGGATAAGAGTTTTGGGATCGACTAAACTGGGGGTGTCTGGTTTCAAGCTGTACATTTGTAAGTACCGTAACTGGGCTTATAAGCAATCATAGGGATGGTGAATTACCTTATGTATAACCCTGGAAACAAAGTCCCATGAACCTCCAAGTATGGGTTTGTTTCTGTTGATACACTTCCTAGAACTAGAACCAGCTGCCGCCGCGGGACGGACATCGAGGTGAATGGGCGCCGTGCGACATGCCTGGATATCAAGAAGCCTTTCGGACTGTATAATACGGTTGATGATATAAATCCTGTATTACCCATAATTAGGAATATACCCATAATTCCCATAGTTTAGGGGAAGAAAAAGCAAATATACCATAATTCCCTTAGCACAGGGTCCTTAAGGTAATGCAGGAGTTCTATCATCAACCGTATGTCCCTAAGCCTTCACAGGCCCAGAACGCGAAGCGCAGCTACCGCTCCCCCAGTTTGGCAAGTGTCCTGAAACATGCAGACCCAGACCGCAGGGAGGATCTAGAAAGCAGATCCCCTAATTTGGGGCCCTATACTACTAAGGGTACTCTATAGGAACCCCCATTAAGGGATCTACTTTTTGGATCCTCCCGGGGGTCTGTAGAGAGATGGAAAGCCAGCTATCTGGCTAGCTAGCTGGATAAATAGATAAACAGGTGATGAGTAGATGCTTACCTAAGTAGACAGATGGATAGATAAATGGATGGATGGATGGATGGATGGACGGACGGACGGACGGACGGACGGACGGACGGATTGATGAATGGATGGGAGAATAGACGGACATATAGAAAGATTGATAGATAGACAGAAAGATGAAAATATAGACCGATCCACAGAAAGATGCATAGATAGCTTGATGGTTAGATAGATAGCCGAAGCTAAACCCTACCTGGACCCCAAGGAACTTACATTTTCCGGGTTCCTCATGAGTCCTTACAAAGGCTATTTGTTTGGGGTTAAAGTAAACCTAAACCCACAATGAAGACTCACCTGCTTTGCCCAGCGTTGCGCGAGTTGCCCTTGTTGAGACATACACAGGGTTTAGGGTTATGAGGGTAGCGTGGACACTACCTGTGGCCCCAAACCCCACAAAATGGTAGGTTATGACCCCTTAGTTAGAGGGTAGAACCATTAATCTTCAACCCTAAACCCCAGAACCATAAAGCCGAAACCTTGCAAAAACCCAACGCAGAGGTCTAGGCCTCTTCCCGGAGGGCCCCCCGCCGCCATGGCAAAAGCCGCAAGCTTGGATCTACAGGGTTCTATCAGGGTTCTATGCGGCTCCCAGCAAAGTCTTGTAAAGATTTCGCAAGCTTCTATATGCTTCGATAACAAGGATCCACAGGAATCCAGAGACCTCAATCTTACTTTTGGCGGGAGCGCTTCATACTATGCTGCTTTACGGTATGTTCCTTAACTAAGAGGCTTTGGGCTCTCTGGGAACTGCTTTGAAAGCGCAGGGTTTTGGGTTTCAGGCCCAGTAGGACTGAAAGGGCACCTGAGGGCTTAGTGTTCAAGGTTCTGTATGCAGTCTTTGCCTCCAGGGTTAGGATTTCGTCCTTACTAGTAGAACGAGGGCCTAAGGAGACGGTTTCTGCGGTGAGGGTGTAGAGCTTAAGCGCTGATTTAGGGTTTAGGCTTTACCTGTATCCCCAAACCCTACAGAATAGTAGGTTATGACCCCTTAATTAGAGGGTCTTGACCCTTAAAACGCTAGGTTTTTGGATCCACAGGTAGGCTTTAAGCTAAGGGGCCCTCATAAGCTTTAAACCCTAAACCCTAAACCCTAAACCCTAAACCCTAGTCCCAGACCTACCTTTTTATCATGGTGGGTCTCATGCGGGCTCTCGGTGGGGGCTCAGCATGGCCGAAAAGCTGCGAGGCACGTGCAGTAGGGTTTAGGGTTTAGGGGTTTAGGGTTTAGGGTTTAGGGGTTAAGGGTTTAGGGTTTCGGGTTTAGGGGTTTAGGGTTTAGGGTTTAGGGGTTAAGGGTTTAGGGTTTCGGGTTTAGGGGTTTAGGGTTTAGGGTAGAGGCTCTTCTACATTAACATGTAATCTAGGAGCCTTAATGATTAGAATAGCATTTTGGGGCCCATTATACTACAAGTATAATAAGGAAACCCCCCAAAGTAGTATAGGTAGTTATTGAGGCCCCGATAGTAGTGCTTAGTGCTTAGGGTTTACTGTTTAAGACAATCGGGCTTAGCATCTAGGTTTAAGAGTTTTGCGCATTGCTTCTTGCTGCTTCTTGCTACAACTTGGCATATCCAGAGTGATTTCCGGCTTGAACAATAGTATATTTACCGACATATCTACCTAAAGATATATAAGCGAGCTACACCCGCCTATATTGCGCTAGCTCCGATTTCTACACGACACACGTCTTCCTGATTGACTGCAAGGCGCAGTGAAACATCCATCTCGCCATTACGTAACGTAGAGCATGCAAGTAGAAAAGGGTTGAAACCCTAAACCCTAAACCCTAAACCCTAAACCCTAAACCCTAAACCCCTGAAGGGAGTTTACGTTTAAGTTCATAGGTGCAAGGCAAACTGAAAGAACAGAGCCTCGAAAGAGGACCCCAAAGCCCCAAACACTAAACCCTAACCCTTAGGCTCTAAGATAGGGTTCCTTGAAAGGGATCTATAAGGGGTCCTTCAAAGGGATCTATAGGGTTTAGGGCTCTAAGGACTCATATTTCAAGGCTTCTGGGCCCAAAGACCATACTATATAAGGCTTTCGGGCTATTTTGAGCCTTAGGGTAATAGTGCCTCCTATTCTGGATTCCAGCGCTTTCTTTCATCTCACTTTTTACACCTAAGAGTAACCTAGGAATACAAAGGATGCCCTTTTTGATTTAAAGGGGCTTTATAAGGGAACCCAAACCCTAAAAAAGGGAATAAGGGCCCAATCTGGGTCGTAGCACCTTTTAGGCCAGTGAAGACATCCCATGGCATCACGCAACCCTGCAAAACCCGTGTCAACCATGTACAACATGACAAAACCCAAGACCCATGAAACCCTAAACCCTAAACCCCTAAACTCTAGGCCCTAAACCCCTAAACCCTAGGCCCTAAACCCTAAACTCTAGACCCATGAATACATAATACTTGGAGGTTCATGGGACTTAGTAAGTAGAGTTATAAGTAGCCTAATTGGGATTTTAAGTAAATACAAGTGTAGCTACTTTAAGCATAACCCTTGTTACTAAGTCCCATGAACCTCTAAGTACAACCTTCGCTATACTAAAGACGCAGAAGCCCAGACCCCCGGGAGGATCCAAAAAGTGAATCCCTTAATGGGGGTTCGTATAAAGTACCCTTAGTAGTATGCGGCCCCAAAATTAGGGGATCTGCTTTCTAGATCCGTTCGGGGTCTGGGAGCAGAGCAGAATATGAGTTTGCGCTAAAGGGCGGCGCACCGGTGCTCCTGAAGCCAGCCATCATCTGGGTCGCTTCGCGGCTCGGGTTTCGCGAACCTTGTAGTTCTTGTAAGCTTTTCTAAGACGGTTTTCATGCGGCCTTCTAGGATTTTTTTGGCGCTTTCCCTTGGGTACTGCCCCACCCTGTAACAGTCTATTAGGGTTCACATTACGGGCTATATAAGACTATAAGACTATATCATAAATATTATCTAGCTGTTATGGAGTGGGAAGGCGATCCCTACATTTGCTGGATTTTCAAGGGTTTAGGGGTTTGGGGTTTAGGGGTGTAGGATTCAGGGTTTAGGGGTTAGTAAACAGCACCAAAGACCAAGGATCCTTTCTGATCTAAAGCTAGACCTAAGAGTAACCTAGGAATAAAAAGGGTGCCCTTTTTGGTTTAAAGGGTGTTATAAGGGAACCTAAACCTAAAAAAGGGAATAAGGGCCTACTCCGGGTCCTAGAAAGTACATGCCTCAGCTCAGGGTTTCTGGAGTCTCTAGTCTCTAGAAGCCCTCCCGACTAGGGTATCCCGAAAAAACCTAAACCGAAAACCCTCAAACCCCAGAACCCCAAATCCGAAAAGCCCTAAAACCGCAAGGTCCTAAACCGAAAGCTAAAACCCCCAAGCCTTAAGTCCTGGAATCCTGGCTTTACCTGTGACCCCAAACCCTACAAAATAGCAGGTTATGACCCCTTAAATAGAAGGTCGAACCCTTAAAACTGTAGGTTTTCAGATCCACAGGTAAAAAAGAAGCAACAGCCGAGGCCCCCCAGCCAGCCCCCAGCGGCCGCCGGCGTCCGTCTCCGAGGGTCCTCAGCTAACAGGGCGGCGCCATTAAGGGATCCCCTGGGTCCCCCTAACGGAGCCAGGGTTTAGGGTTTAGGGGCTTAGGGAGCCCTTTGGGGGCCCTTAACGAGGCCCTTAAAGGAACCCTATAGATCCCTTTAAGGGGCCCTTTAAGGAACCCTAGAGATCCCTTAAAGGCCCTTTAAGGAACCCTAGAGATCCCTTGAAGGGGCCCTTAAAGGAGCCCTTGAAGGGTTCCTTAAAAGGAGCCGGAAAGGGGCTCCGTTAAGGGGCCCTAGTAGCTTTGGTCCGTTTACGAGGATCCTTGGGTCAAAGGGCGTCTGTACGGGATGGTTTAGGGTTTAGGGGGCCTAGGGTTTAGGGTCCTTTAAAAAGGAACCCATAAGGGTCCCAGGGGTCTCTTTCAAAGGGATCTAGAAGGGTTCCTTTAATTAGGGTTTAGGGTGTACTTAGAAGTTCATGGGACTTAGTAACTATGGTTATAAACACGGTAACTATACTTATGATTGGTAACCCCAGTTAAGGTGCTCATAACTGCACTTATTAAGTCTTAGGGTGTAGGGGTCCAGGGTTTTAAGGGTTTTCGGGCTTCGGGTTTAGGGCCAGTTTAAAGTTTAAGGTTTAGCACATATGTTTCGGGTTTAGGGTTCAGGCTTCAAGGTTTAGGGTTTATGGGGTCCTTTGAGGGACTCGTTTGAAGGGTTTGTTTCAAAGGGCTACCTTTGAAGGCTCCTTTCTAAGGCTGCCTTAAGGGCTCCTTTAAGGGGTGCTTGAAGGGCCAACAGGGTTTAGGGCTTAGGGTTTAGGGTTTAGGGCTTCATTGACTTAAGAGGTATTGGGTTCTCTGAGTCATGATTAGGTTTTAAATCGGGTTGAAACTACGTACTTCACGAACTGAGTCAGAAATAGATATAAATAGACACCCTAAACCGTAGCCCCCCAAACTCTGAACCGATATAACTGCAATTCCCTTCTCCTGGTGGGACTTCCTACGTCCTATGCATGATGCCCCCAGACGCGCCTGTATCGAGGCCCGCCGGAAGTTGGACATCGCCTCCTGGACGTGCTGGTTCACCTGGGATTCAGAGACTCCATTAAATCATATGGGCCGCTTGTCAAAATTATGGTCCCTTTTGGGGTACCCTAATTAATAGGTGCCGTACTATAATAGGGGCCCAAAAAGGGACGGTAATTTTGAACACCACCCATATGAGGGATCCTACTACAGTTTACGGAATATCCCTGCACTACGGCGTTTAGGAGTCTGCGAAGGCCTAAACCCGAAACATCTAGGACCCTCAACTCACGACTTCCGGATTTAGGGTTCAGGGTTTAGGGGTTTAGTGGTTTAGGGGTTTAGGGTTTAGTGGTTTAGGGGTTTAGGGTTTAGGGTTTAGGGTTTAGGGGTTTAGGGTTTAGGGTTTAGGGTTTAGGGGTTTAGGGGTTTAGGGTTTAGGGTTTAGGTCTTGCATGCTCGCGCGGAGCCACGTTCCGTATCCTGAGCAATCTCGACAAGGCAGCTACTTCAAGGGGCATGGAAGCCTTTCTGAGTATGGTTGCACTGAAGGCAACGCATCACGAACTATCTAGGAGCCTTCAAGCAGAGCTTGTAGGCCACCAAGTACCACCTCAGTAAACGGGGTACCCCGGTACCCTGTTACTGTTTCCTAAGTCACAGTATGCAAACAGGAGACACTGAACCCTTATCCCCAAACAAAACCCTAAACCCCAAACCCTAAACCCTAAACAGACCGCCAAACCCGAAACAGGACCCCCAGAACCTAAACAGAACCCCCAAGCTCCTCAAAAGAGAATGCATTGGCGTTCTTCTACTTGGAGGATCATGGGACTTAGTAAGTAAGGTTATAAGTACCTTAATTGGAGTTATAAGTAATTATAAGTATGGTTACCTTATTTATAATCCTAGTTACTAAGTCCCCTGATCCTTTCAGTAGAGAACCACTAACCCGGCGTCTTCGAGGATCGCAGGAACCAGAGGCTCTGAATCCCCGCAACGAGTCAGCATCCAAGGGTCAAGGTTTGGAGCTATGTTCTGAAAAATCACGGTTTAGGGTTTAGGGTTTAAGGTTTAGGGTTTAGGGGCTGCCTGGGTTTTAAAAGGTTCATGAATGAAGGTTTTAGGGCGAGAGAGTCTCGGGTTCAGGGGTTTGGTTTCAACGTCTGTGGGCTTTTTTCGGCTTAGATACAGTAAACCCCATAAAGTTGGAAACCCCATTGCCTCAGTCCTTAAGAGTCATGTATAGGGAATCCCAGCACTATTTGGCCTTAATCCGGTTTCCAACTTTATGGGGTTTACTGTACAGGATTGTGGGCCTTCGTGAGGACGGGTCGTAACTCTAGCTATTTCTACTTACCAATCTTGAAAACCCCCACTGACAACTACCTTTGGCCTCGTGGTTTTAAGGGTCTTCGGCGGGTGGAAGCTCAAACCTAAACCCAAGCCCCCGAACCCCAAACCCTAAACCCTCCCCCTGAATGAACCCCCTATAGATCCCTTAAAGGAACCCTTGATGGAACCCTAACCCTACTAAACCCAAACCACCCTTAAAACCTAACCCCCAAACCCTAAACCCCAAACCCTAAAGATCCCTTACCCTTACAGGAACCCTTACTTAGAGGTTCATGGGACTTAGTAACTATGGTTATAAATCAAGTAACTACACTTGTAGCTGGTTATAAACCCCGTTCAGGTACTTATAATTGTACTTACTAAGTCCGCAGCCTAAGTGCGCAGGTGCTCCATCTTTCAATGTTTTCTTCCCGGCTCAGCAGAACTCGTTTTCTGCCGCGATGGTTTTCCACCGCCCACCAATCGATTTCGGTGAGTACGTTGTCGGTCATATTGACAATGCCCCCGCAAAACCACGTGAACCTGTCATTTTCCCCGTCGGACTCGATGAGGACGGTAGCTCCGAGATGCATCGTATTCAGCTCCCTCGCAAAGGCCTCGGCGTGATCTTCGTGCTCGCGCCGCCTCTGTGTCCACCTCGTTGTCGCTCCCGCGTCCAAAAATATCACCCTGCTAATGGGCACGCTATACATCTCAGTCAAGAACTCCAAGCCACCAAAATGCGAATTGCTCCGAATCGCGCGGAAAAAAGTATAGATCCCTTCAAAGGAGCCCCTAAACCCCCCAGGTGAACTGGACGTCTGGCGGGGCCTGCTCGGCTTCGGAGACACCCTTACCGAGCTTGGCGAGAAGACCCTGCAATGTGTTGACGCGTTTTTGGGGTTCATGGTTTAGGTTTAGGGTGTAAAGCCTTGAAGGGGGTAGCTATATCTATATCTATATCTATATCTATATATATATATATATATCTCTCTCTCTCTCTCTATGTTACCACGTTATACTAAACGAAAATATGTTGTATGACGTTTTATTACCTTGTACTATATTACATTATATTACATTAACAATCAGAGCATATCACATTCCACTATTTTGTCATATTACATAGACTGTATGAATCTGCAGTTTACTACAAGCGGCATTCTACAACAACTGAAGAGGATCTAAACCTTAGACTTGAACCCTCCGTTTAGGGATTTAAGGCTCCGTTAAGGGAATCCATAAGGGATGTAGAAGGGCTTTGGGTTTACTTAAAGAATCATGGGACTTAGTAACTAAGGTTATAAATAAGGCAACCATACTTCTAATTACATATAACCCCAATTAAGGTGCTTATAACCATACTTACTAAGTCCCATGATCCTCTAAGTAGGGTTTACCTGCGGGTTCGCAACCATAGGGTTTTGAGGGTCAGACCCCAGTTGGAACCATGAACCTCATGGGACTTAGAGACTGACAGGGTTCCTTCCGGGGTTTGTTCCGGGGTTCCTTAACGGGTTCTATAAGGGATCTATGGAGGTTTAGGATTTAGGGTCTACTTTGAAGCTCATGGGACTTAGTGGGTACAGTTACAAGTACCTCATCTGGGGCTATAGTAGGTATAAGTGAAGTTGACTAAATCCCATGACCCTCCCAGTATCATTCAGGGGTCATCACATACTAGTCTGCAGAGTTTGGAAGCTACAGGTAAAGGTTTAACAAGCGCTCAAAGCCTGTTCTAAACAGTGCTACTTACTTGGAGGATCATGGGACTTAGCAAGTAAGGTCTTAAAGGAACCCCATCAGCCCATACTTAGAGGTTCATGATAGCTATAACCCAATTATAACTGTAGCCATAAACCAAGTCAGATATCATTCACTTAGGGGGCCTTATAGCTGGGTTATAGCTACAGTTAGAGTGGGGTTACAAGTACTCTGAACACCCAAGTAGAATTCTTGAAAAAAAACAGTGCCCACGGATTCTATGCTGCCGTAGAACCCTAAACCCTAAACCCTAAACCCCAAAGTAGTCCCCCATGGCCCACGAGTTTTACGGTTGATGATATAATTCCTGCATTACCCATAGTAAGGAATATACCATAATCCCCACAGTTTAGGGTCCTTAAGGTAATGCAGGATTTATATCATCAACCGTAGGGTTAAGGGTTCAGGGTTTAGGGTTTGGGGTTTTGGATCCTAAACCCCCTTCCTAACATCTTACACCCAACAGCCACCCATGTAAGCTTTGGAGACTTGGCCTCGGCTGTCGTCTTGAACTCCGAAGAAGCATTCGCAAGCCTTTTGGGCTTGAGTGCTTTGAGGGGTTTAATATGGGAGTTTCCGAAAATTAGGGTACCGTATTTTGGGTTCCTTATAATAAGGATCCTACCATCTAGGGTACTTTTTTTTAGGGTCCCCTATTCTCTCGGAAACTGCCATATGAGTTTAGGGTTTAGGGTGAGCTTTTTAGGAGTCTAATATAGGGGCTTTCATAAATAGAACAGAGTTCTGGGCTCCTGCATAGTATCCGCCGACGCTGGCGGCGTCCAGTTTCCCCCAAACCGGGCGCACCTAAGGGGAAGGTACCCCATGGCTGTTTGCAAGCAGCACCCAAGCCCCCAAAAGCATCACACCACAGCCCACTGGGTTCAAATCAGTTCACTATAGAAAAAAAATTCTCCTGTTTCCTTGCCTCCCCCCCCCCCCCCCCCCCCCCCCCCCCCCCCCCCCCCCCCCCCCCCCCCCCCCCCCCCCCCCCCCCCCCCCCCCCCCCCCCCCCCCCCCCGCCTCCCCCTCCCCGCCCTCTCCCCTCCTTTCCCCCCCTCGCTCCCTGCCCGCCTCCCCCCCTCCCCCCTCCCCCTTCCGCCCCCTTTCCCCTGCTTTTTTGTGCAGGAAGTTGAAATATTTAGGTTGCATGTCTAGAACTAAACCTCCGGGCCTCGCGGACACCAAACGACTTTGCCTGTACAAGTGCATTCGGCTTCTGGTCTGTCGCCCACGGGGTCGGCGGCTTGAGCCGGAGGCTCTTTTCTACTTACGGCTGGGCGTTAAGGGTTCGGGGCTTTTGGCCTTTGGTTTTGAACATATTTTGGAGGGGGGGGGGGGGGGGTGTTACAAGTGATTTGTAGGACGCACGATAGAGCCGTTAATGCTTCAGAACAGGACAGGGCGGGCAGTAGAGTAAAGTTTCACGATAGTAGGACCATAGCGGTTATCATTGCTATTTCTTCCGACCCCTATAGCTTTAGGATGGTATTCAGGGGCTATAAGTCCTTTTAGCATTTCATGAGAAATCAGCGGGTTTGGGGCTTTATAAAGGTCTTCAAGGGGAGTTCAAGGGATTGAGCCTTTGGGGGTACAGGCTTCAGGAATATGCCGCACAGGGGTTGGGTTTCAGGATTTGGGGGTGTAGGGTTTGGAGTTCAGGGTATGCTGCTTTTGGAGTTGGGTTTTGAGGCTGTCCAGACTTTGGAGTTTGGAGTGTAGAGAGTCACGGCTGGCTGACATGGATACTTCGGAACTAAGGGTTTAGTACTTAGAGAGGGGACTTGGTGAGTAGGCTATAAGTAGAGTTGTAAGTCCCCCTAACGAGCTGCCCCAATTACAACCCTACCTATAACCGACTTACTGAGTCCCCTGGGCCTCCAAGTACGATGTCTGGCTGAGGTAGCGACATGAATGAATATGCTGCTTGGAGTACATTGAAAGGGCGATCGAGGGAGAACATTGCTGGTACTTCCGGCTGTTTAGCCAAGGCGCCTGATGGATGAGCATACTTGGAGGTTCAGGGGAGATAGTAAGTAGGGTTATGAGTACCTTGACTAGGGTTAGAAGTAAGTACAAGTATAGCTACCGCATTTCTGAACCTGGCTGCTGAGCCTTCATTTAACCATGACACCCAAAGTCGATCAACCCTAAACATTTGACACTCTGTACCCAAAGCATAAGCGTGTGTATCCTGCACAACTACACCGCGATGGGGATCTCAAGTTTAGGGTTTAGGGTTAGAGTTTAGGGTTTAGGGTTTAAGAGTTGTCTTCACTTCTGAATGTTTTTCTAACGATGACTCCTGCTCGTCTGTGCCACTTCAGCTAGTCTTGCACCGTCCTAGCCGGCATGAGCAAGTCACTGCAAAAGAAGCGGAGAAGCAGGTCAGGATTTGCAGGGCATTCCTGAGCCTGAGCCTGCACAACATGTCTCGACCACACCCAGCATCACCACTAATCTGTACCCAGCAGCGACAGCAGAGTGGCCCCAGGCCACGACGGATCCGTCACCAAGAGCGACACCGAAAGCGCATAAAGATCTGCTGCATTATTATTTGTCAGTCGAAGCAGCTGCGCCAGGGCATTGCCAGAGACTTCAAGTTGAGCTCCATAGGAGTTTCCGAAAAGTCGGGCTTCCTTAAATCATCCTTCTATTTAGGGTGCTGTATTACAGTCCGCTAATTTTCGGAAGCTCCCATATTTGCGCGCCGTAGGTGTCACCTTTTCACCGTGTCTTGACATCTTGGGCAGCCCTTCCAAACCGAGGCTGTTACTAGGCTGACTTTGAAGTAACCAGGCAGAAAAAAGTACAGGCTTTTAATTCATAGTGATTTCCTTTAAGGAGCAGGTCCCCAAAAAGTATTAAAGTATGGCACTCCAAAGCCCAGGTTAGTGCCACTAGCCTCTGTGTATTCAAAGGGGAAAAGGAGGGACCCTTAATGGGGACCCTGAGCCTATAATGGGCTATATCATGGCATAGCCTAAAACCCTGTTCGAATTATTAAGGCCCCTACAGTCCCATACTGAACTTAGAACCCAAGCAAAAATTACATTTGTTGCTGCTTCTTAGGGGTTATAATAACCAAAAACTACAAACTATTTCTAAGTACCCATAAGTCTGTTATATAATAGCTGTATTAAGGGTATATACCTAGGGGTCCTTATTAAGGGTCCCTCCTTTCACCCTTGGATGTAAGGAAGCGCCACCAAGAGGAGTTGGGACCGAAGAGCCGAAGTAGGCCAGCTGACTGTTCAACGACACATGTCGGTGCCTTGATAATTAGAACTCTAGGCCCAAGAGTAACCCATGAATAAAAAGGGTGCCCTTTTTGCTTTAAAGGGGGTTATAATTACTAGGATACCCAGTAACCTAAGAATAAAAAGGCCTCTCTTTTTGGTGTTGGGTAACTTTATAAGGAACCTAGGACTACAAAAAGGGAATAAGGGTACTACTGGGCATCCTAGACAAATGTCGGTGCCTTGATAATTAGAACTGGACTTCGGCCATCAGGGTTTAGGGTTTAGGGTTTAGGGTTTAGAGTACAACTGTAGAGGCACTACAAGAGAACAGTTACTCAGACCCCCATGATTAGCATCAGCAACCCTGGCAGAAGGTCTCCTAGTCAGTCCTGCCCGTCTGCAGATGATCCCACACGGCGCTACTGTCGGCACCAAAGTCAGCCGCACCCCACGTCACTACAGATCCATCATGAAGAATGGCAGCAAAAGCGCCTTGAGATACTTGGACCTCCTGCACTTTCCTGAGAGGGTCCCGCACAGCACTGGCCTCACCAACTTCGCAAGCATTACCCCATGTCACGACGGATCCGTCGCCAAGTATGGCAGCAAAAGCATTCTGTGAGGCTTGGATCTGCTGCACATTCTTCAGCTGATCCTGTACAGCTCCGTTGCAACCACCAAGACCAGCAGCACCCCAAGTCACGACGGATCCACTCCCAAGCAGGGCAGCAAAAGCTCCTGCTGTTGCTTGGATCTGATGCCTAAGATGCCCAATAACCTAGGAATAAAAAGGGCTCCCGTTTTGGTGTTGGGTAACTTTATAGGGAACCTGGGACTACAAAAAGGGAATAAGGGTACTACTGGGCATCCCAGATGCACATTCTTCAGCTGATCTTGCACAGCACTACTGTCACCACCACTGCGACCACCCCAAGTCACGACAGATCCATCGCCAAGAATAGTAGCAAAAGCACCATAAGACGCTTGGATATGCTGCACGTTCTTCAGCTGATCTTGCACAGCACTGCTGTCACCACCAAAACGAGCATCACCCCAGGACACGACCGAACCATCATCAAGACGGGCAGCAAATGCTGCAGTGGCGGCTTGGATCTGCTGCACATTCTTCAACTGGTCCTGCACAGCACCACTGTCACCACCACAGTCTTCATCACCCCAGGTCACGACGGATCCATCGTCAAGCCTGGCAGCAAAGGCGCTGTCAGTGGCCTGTACGTCGAGCACATTCTTCAACTGGTCCTGCACAGCAGTACTGTCACCACCAAGATCAGCCTCACCCCAGGTCACGACGGATCCGTCGCCAAGAATGGCAGCGAAAGCGCGGACAGAGGCTTGAATATGCTGAACATGTTTAAGCTCGTCCTGCACAGCACTACTGTCCCCGCCATTGCCAGCAGAACCCCAGGTCACAACAGATCCATCACTCAGGATTGCAGCAAAAGCAGTCTGTGAGGCTTGGATCTGCTGCACATCCTTCAGCTGATCCTGTACAACACGACTGTCTCCACCACGGCCCGCATCTCCCCAGGTCACGACGGATCCATCCCCAAGAATCGCAGCAAAGGCCCGGTCCGTGGCTTGGATGTGTTGCACATTTTTCAGCTCGACCTGCACAGCACCTTAGTTGCCGAGTTCAAAAACTTTTTTTGGTTTTGAGAGGGTTTCATTATCCCCAAAAGTTTAAAAGTTTATAAACTCAGCGACTAAGGCACTGCTGTCACCACCACAACCAGCAGCACCCCAGGTCACGACACTTCCGTCACCAAGAATGGCGGCAAAAGCACCGCAAGAGGCTTGGATCTGAACTCGGTATATGTGCAAGGTCAGGGAATCGCCATTCTGAATCCCTGCACTCTGGATCGTTGAAGTTGCATCCAACATGCTTCCGGATGAGTCCACTAGCCGCCCTGTTCCGACTCCAAGCGCAGCCCGTGCTCGAAACTTCAATGTTTCTACCTCTTCATGCAAGTCTGCCTTCAGGGTGGCTGTCCTTCCACTGAGCAGTCCAACTTCCACTTCAACCGACATGATGCGAATTGGAAAGAGGCCAAAGCTTTAAGCTACATGTGGGAGTTTCCGAATACAGGGGACCCTAATATAGTACCCCAGATAGTAGGATCCTTATAAAAAGGACCCCAAAATAAGGTACCCCGACTTTTCGGAAACTCCCACATGTGGTGGGTTCAGACTTAGGAGTGGGTGGAGACTCTTGCGGGTGCGCTGTGGTGCTAGACCGAAGAATAACCTAGGCATAAAAAAGGGTGCCCTTTCTGGTTTAGAGGGGGTTATAAGGGAACCTAAACCTAAAACCAGAATAAGGGCCTACTCTGGACCCTAGAAGGTTATAGGTCGCTGCTCATGTTGATGTAGGGCGTCTGGCCGTCTAGCTCGTTTCAGATCTTCCGGGCTCAAGCAGGCTTTTAACAGTCTTTGTAGTTCTATTTAAGTCGTTGTCAAAATTAGGGTCCCTTTTTGGTTCCTTATTATAATGCGGCACCTAATATTTAGGGTACCCAAAAAGGGACCATAATCTTGACAACTACCCATTTGTCTGGCCTTAGTGTCTTCGAAAAACGAAGCAGCTGCTGCACCAGTAACCAGCAGTACTAGGATTTACAGCAGCAGGGAGCAGCAGTGGTGGTAATACGAGGAAGCAGTATTTACAGAAATCGAGTCTTCGTCTTCGTCGTCGTAGTCGTCGTCGTAGTGGCAGTGGCAGTGGCAGTGGCAGCAGTAGGGGCTTCGGGTTTTGGGTTTATAGGACTTCTCTACAGTAGAATCCGTCTTAAGGTTCATCAACAAAGAGTAGCATGCTCTCCCGGGGACCCAACAGAAAATCCGAATTCAGAGAACTCCCGTGTGAAGAGTGAAGAAGCCGAAAACACTGTATGAATGGGTATCCACAAGGGCTAAAACATCCGATTAGCAAACCCACAGCCTAAGCCCTATACTATACCCCTACACCCTAGGATCTAAATCTTAAACATTCCTAAACCCTAACGACTATACCTACTTAGGGGCCCGAGGGACTGAGTAAGTAAGGTTACAGTTGGATAACCCCACAAAGGGGTTTAGGGTTTGGGGTTTAGGATTTAGGGCCTAGTTTAGGGTTTAGGGTTTGGGGTTTAAGATTTAGGGCCTACAACCCTGAGTAATTCCCTGCTTACCAAGTCCTCTGAGCCTCCAAGAACCCTTCGTATCTTCAAGCTCTCGGCGATCGCTCCTAGCCCCCAACCCCTTGCACACACCGTAAACCCTGAAACCCGTGAAACCCTGAAAGCACCATAGAAACCCCGTATAAAACTCTATGGAACCTTGAAGACTCTACAAGACCCGAAAACCCTACAAAGCCCTGAAGCACCGTAAAACCCGATCAAAGCCATCATAGACCTAAGAGTAAGCTAGGATACAAAGAGTGCCCTTCTTGGTTTAAAACGGGTTATAATGGAACCTAAACCCTAAAAAAGGAAATACCCAGAGACTCCAAAACCACTTAATTAAGGAATATACCTTAAATTATAATAGGAGCCCTAATATGATTTAAGGTATATTCCTTAATTAAGGGTTTTGGAGGCTCTGGGTAGGGGCCTACTCTGGACTCTGGCTCCTAGCATCTTATCCTGTGGAGCCCCCGCGCTGTCAGCAGGGAGCCCTCCACGACGTTGAGCGCGAAGGCTTCCCGAAGTTGAGAGACAGAGCCTCAGCGGCTTTAGACTATAAGGGTAATATCAGGGGTTTAGGGTTTAGGGGTTCCTTTAAGGGCTCTCTTAAAAGGTTTTGGGTTTCTGGTTTAGGGTTCGCAGAGGCTCCAATTAAATCCCTTACTTAAGGAATTATAGTAGGATCCGTATTATGATTTAAGGTATACTCCTTAATGAAGGGATATTGGGGTCTCTGGGTTTTTAAGGTTTAGTGATTTAGGGGCTTTAGGCTTAGAGTTTAGAGTTTAGGGGTTTGGGAGGTTCAGGATTCTATTTGGAGGTTCGTGGGACGTAGTAAGTAAAGTTACAGCTACCTTGACTCGGGTTACAAAGTCGGCATGAATCTAGTGAATCTAGTTACTTTATTTACAACTCAAGTAGAGTCCATGTATAAATGTCGAGTGCAAGGTCCTTACTACTTAGAATACGGTCTTGGAGTCTTGGGGAGTGAAGTCAAGAAAACTTGCATTAGGTTTGGGATTTAAGGTTTCGGTTGAATCACCCTTACATTGACAATAACCGCCAAGTGCAGAAACCTGGGAGGATTTAGAAAGCCAAGCCGTGCAGAAGCTCCCTCAACTCAACACCAAGTCGCTGGCCTTGCCCGCCCCAAACCTCAAGACGGCTTCCGAAAGCTGTCACCGGATGGATGCAGCTGAAACGTAAGCCCTGAAAATCTGTTGACACTGGCTCCCATACAGCAGACCTGCTGTTTTCCTGCTGGCTTAGGTCGTGCTTCGCTGGTTTCTCAACGATCCAGAGACACCAATAGATGCCTTATTGGCACCACCACAAATAGAATCAAAAAAGCTCACGACAGTTCCGTCACCAACAAAGGCGGCAGAAGCCTGACGAGAGGCCTAAATGTGGCTTACGACGTTTACGATCTTCAGCTGGTCCTGCACAGCACTACTGTCACCACCGCAGGGGGCATCACCCCAGGTCACGACCGATCCGTCGCCCAGAACCGCGGCAAAAGCGCCGTCGTCAGATCCTTGGATCTGATGCACGTCCATCAGCTGGTCTTGCACAGCACTGCAGTCGACATCACCCCAGCTCAAGACAGATCCATCAGCAAGAATAGCAGCAAAAGCACCTCGAGAGGATTGGATCTGTTGCACATGTTCGCGTTGCTCCGGCCAAGTGCGGCGGCCACTCCAAGTATCACCCCAGCTCACGACCGTTCCGTCGCCAAGAACGGCAACAAAAGCATCATTACAGGATTGGATGTGCTGTACATTCTTCAGCTGGTCCTGCACAGCACTGCTGTCACCACCGCCTGCATTATCACCCCAGGTCACGACGGATCCATCTCCAAGAATGGCAGCGAAACAATGCTGGCCGGCTTGGATCTGCTGAACGGTTTTCAACTGGTCTTGCACGTCACTACTGTCACCGCCGTTGAAAGTGCTGCCCCATGTCGCTACAGATCCATCAGCAAGAATTGCCGCAAAAGCACTGACAGAGGCTTGGACATGCTGCACATTACTTAGAGTGTCCCGTACAGCCCTGCTGTCGCCGCCGCAATCAGGATGACCCCAGGTGATGACTGATCCGTCACCAAGAATGGCAGCAAAAGCGTTACCAGTCGCTTGAATCCGCTGCACATTTCTCAGCTGATCCTGAACAGCACTACTGTCACCACCACTAACAGCAAAACCCCAGGTCACGACAGAGCCATCATCAAGAATGGCAGCAAACGCATTCCAAGACGCTTGGATCTGCTGCACAGTTTTCAGCTGGTCCTGCACAGCACTGCTGTCACCACCGCCTGCAGTATCACCCCAGGTCACGACGGATCCATCTCCAAGAATGGCAGCGAAAGCGCCGGCAGAGGCTTGGATCCGCTGCACAGTTTTCAGCTGGTCCTGCACAGCACGACTGTCACCACCACATCTGGCTTCACCCCAGGTCACGACGGATCCATCCTCAAGAATGGCAGCGAAAGCGCCGGCAGAGGCTTGGATCCGCTGCACTGTTTTCAGCTGGTCCTGCACAGCACGACTGTCACCACCACTTCTGGCATCACCCCAGGTCACGACGGAGCCATCATCAAGAATGGCAGCAAACGCATTCCAAGACGCTTGGATCTGCTGCACAGTTTTCAGCTGATCTTGCACGGCAATACTGTCACCACCATGGTTACGATCGCCCCAGGTCACGACGGATCCGTCGCCAAGAATGGCGGCAAAAGCACGATCCGTCGCAGACACTTGAACTCGGCATACGTGCAAGGTCAGCGAGTCGCCAGTCTGCAGCCTGGCCTCCACGATCGACACACTTGAGGCCTATACTGAACTTAGAACCCTAGCCAAAATTAGAATTTTAACTGTTTCTTAGGGATTATAATAACCAAAAATTAAAACCTATTTCTAAGTACCCCGCCACGACGTTTCCAGATGAGTCCAGCAACCGCCCTCTTCCAACTCCAAGTGCGATCTCTGCCCGGCGTTTCAATGTCGTGACATCCTCATCCAAGCCTACTTCCACAGTGGCTTTCTTGCCACTAAGCAGGCCAACTTCCAGCGCGATCGACATGATGTTCGCAGCAACTGTGGAAAGCCCGAGTCTTTGCTGCACATACTTGGAGGTTCATGGGACTTAGTAACTACAGTTATAAGTACCTTAATTCGGGATATAAGTAAGTATAAGTATGGTTACCTTATTTACAACTCCAATTACTAAGTCCCATGATCCTTTAAGTAGACCCTAAACCCTAAACCCTATAGATCCCTTTAAGGAACCCCTATAGATCCCTTTAAGGAACCCCTATAGATCCCTTAAGTCCCATGATCCTTCAAGTAGGGCAGGGTTCGATTCAGGGCTCCGGGTGCTTCACGCTGCAGCTATTCTTTCTCTAAGGGCCCAAGTACCTCAATGCTCTTACAACCATGAAGCCCAGAACACCACTACTCGGAATGATCACCCCAAACCCAAAAGCCTAGACCCCAAACCCTAAAACCAACCCTAATGAAACCCTAAATCCTAAATCCTAAATCCTAAACCCTAAACCCAACCCTAAACCCTAAAGCCTAAATCCTAAGCCCTAACCCTAAACCCTAAACCCTCAATCCTAAACCCTAAACCCTAAATCCTAAACCCTAAAGCCTAAACCCTAAACCCTGACCCTAAACCCTAAAATGCTAAAGCCTAAACCCTCAATCCTTTGGACCAAAAAGCTTCGCAACGTGCGTGCATGACTCGACCTAAGAGTACCCTAGGAATAAAGAAGGGGTGCCCTTTTTGGTTTAAAGGTGGTTGTAAGGGTTCAGGGTTTAGGGTTGTAAAGGGGGTTATCAGGGTTTAGGGTTGTAAAGGGGGTTATAAGGGTTTTGGGTTTAGGGTTGTAAAGGGGGTTATAAGGGAACCTAAACCTAAAAAAAAGGGGAATAAGGGCCTACTCTCTCTTCGGCGTGGCTACGAGGCTCCTTCTAAGGGTATTGTAGGGTTCTATACTGGGGTTCGCCTTTATGGGTTCCTTTAAGGGTTTAGGGTTCTACACTAGGGTTCCGCTTTTAAGGGTTCCGTTTAAGGATTTAGGGTGTACGGTCTACTTAACGGTTCATGGGACTTAGTAACTTAAAGGGTTCCTTAAGGGGCTCCGTAAAGGGTTCTGTAAGAGATCTATGGTGGTTTAGGATTTGGGGGCCTACTTTGAGGTTCATGGGACTTAGTAACTAGGGTTAAAGAGGTAACTTTACTCCTGATTAGATAGAACACCAGTAAGGTACGTTTAACTGTACTTGCTAAGTCCCATGAGCCTCCAAGTACGGCTAGGTTTAGGGTTTGGCCTTAATAGTTTGAATGGGGTTCCTTTAAAGCGTCACTATTGGGAGCATCATGGGTGGGGTTAAATTTAAGGGCAATAATCATTAGAATAGGGTTTGGGTGTACATTCTATATCCCTCACAGCTCAACCCTAGTCGCCAAAACTCGAGTAATCCTCCTTCAGTCCTGCAACAAGTCTTCCCAACCCTAAACCCTAAAACATGAACCCAACCCTAAAGTTTAGATTTTATACATTAACTCAAATCCTAAACCCTAAACCCTAAATCCTGCCACAAGTCCTCTCAAAAGACCGTCTGCCGTCGAAAGAAGCCGTAGAACCAGAAGAGCCCTGAAGAAGAACTCGACTCCCAGAGCCCCTTCAAAGGGATGTACAGTAGACGCCCAAAAGTTGGAAACCCCATAGCCTCAATCCTTAACAGTAATGTAGAGGGAATCCCAGCACTATTTGGCCTTAATCCGGTTTCCAACTTTATGGTGTTTACGGTATAAGGGACGGTTTAGAGGTTTAGGGGCTTTGGGGTTTTGGGGTTTAGGGTTTAGGGCTTAGGGTTGAGGGTTTAACTGTTCCCTTGAAAGGGTTCTATGGGGGTTTATAGGGTTCCATTGAAGGGATCTCTTCGGGTTCCTTCAAGGCTACAGACTACAGAGCCAGGAATGGAGATACAGAAAATGCCGTACAACAAACAACCCGCCCGCCCCAATTATCACCCTTAACTTAGCCCCTAACCCTAAACTTATCAGAGCCACCCTAAACGTCCTAAACCCTACACCCTAAAACCCTAAAGCCCTAAATCCTAAAGCCTAAAGCCTAAAGCCTAAAACCCTGAACCCACAAAATTAGACCAAAATTAGACCCTAAGACTTCCAGTAAAGGCCTAAACCCTACGTGCAGGTTCATGGGACTTCGTAAGGAAGGTTCCTTACCAGGGGTTCCTTAAAGGGATCCTTAAAGGGATCCTTAAAGGTTTCCTTAAAGGTATCTGTAAGGGATATACTGTTGATGGACAAAATCCTGCATGACCCTAAGGACTCTAAACTATGGGAACTATGGTATATTCCTTATAATGAGTAATGCAGGATTTTGTCCATCAGCAGTATGGGACTTAGTAAGTACAGTTATAAGTACCCTAACTGGGGCCATAAGTAATTGTAAGTACAGTGCCTTCTTTATAGCTGTAGCTAAGTCCCTTGAACCTCCAAGTAAACCTCACCCCTAAACCCTCAGCCCTAAAACTAAACTCCCAAACACCACCTACAGCCGAAAAGACCTACCGTTTTAGGGTTCCATATTATGGTTTGGATTCAACGTTCCCTAAACAAGTAGGTCCTTCGGGACACAGGTAGACCCTGAACCCTGCATTAAACCCGATAACCCTCGACCTGAAGCCCTGAACCCATAAGCCTTTTGTAGCCCTTAGGGGAACCAATGAAGGAACCGTTAACCCTAGACGCTGAACCCTTGTTAAGGAACCCAAACCCTAAACCCTACCTGTATCCCCAAACCTACAAAATAGTAGGCCATGACCCCTTAATTAGAGGGTCGAACCCTTCAAACGGTAGGTTTTTGGATCCCAAGGTAAACCCAAGACCCCCCTGCCCAGACCGCCGGGAGGATCTGAAAAGTAGATCCCCAAATGGGACCCATTCCTTTTTATGGGGTACTTGGTACGGCTGATGATATAAATCCTTCAAAGGGATCTATAAGGGTACCTGTAAGGGGTTCCTTTAAGGGATCTATAGGGGGCTTAGGGTTTAGGATGATATAAATCCTGCATGACCCATAATAAGGAATATACCTACAATTAATTCCCAGGTTAAGGTTCTTAAGGTCATGCAGGATGTACATCAACCGTAGGAACCCCTTGGGGGCCCGGTCGCTGCAGCGCAGCCACGGCGGCAAGCACAGGACTGGTGTCGGCGTTGGGGAAGAACTTTGAGGGTTGGGGGTTCCTTCAAGGGCTCCTAAAAGGGTTCCTTAAAGGGTGCAAGTAGTGGGTTCCTGAAAGGGTTCCTTAACAGGTTCCTTAAAGGGTTTCTTAACGGAGTCCTTAAAGGGCTCCTTAAAGGGTGCCTTAACGGGTTCCTTAAAGGGTGCCTTAACGGGTTCCTTCAAGGGTTGGTTCCTTTAAGGGTTCCTGGAGGGTCTCGGGGTTCGAGTTTAAGGCTCGGGCTTCAGCTTTTGGATCTGGCCCGCAACTAGCTGCGGTGTATAGACGTTAGACCACAGAGTAGATACTATGGTTGATGATATAAACCCTGGATTACCCTTAATAAGGATTATACCAGAATTCCCATAGTATCTCAAAACCCTTCACTCGGAAATCCCTCAACCCGAAGCCGAGAGCTGCAGAACCTTCTGAAACAAAACCCCGCAGAAACCCCGAGGAATACTGGCTTGCAGGGTTCAGAGTTTAGGGTTCCTTAGTCCTTAAATCATATTAGGGATCCTACTATAGTTTGAGGTATATTCCTGCAAAAAAAAAAAAGCATATTGAAGTCTCTTGGTACTAGGTTCATTAGTAGCCCCTTAATAATGAGGGTACACGTTTTCCTACGATTCGGCTTTAAATGAGGAGACCTCAAAATGGGCAGACGGATACTGTTGGGAGACCGAGCAATACTATTATAGTATAACCTGTAACACGGAGGTAGGGTGCTGTAGAGATAAAGAACCCTCAGGAATGCAATTGCCCAGATCTTCCAAAATCCCCTAACTAAGGAGCATGCTTTATATCAAGTGAGGGATAATTTAAGGGGTATAACCCTTACTTGAAGGATGTTGAGAGTTCTGGGAAAGCCGGTTGAACCCCATTGCGAAGGCAAAGCAAATTTGCAAAAGGCCGCTGTGAGCCCTTTCACTCAGAGACGTACTTAAAGTGTCATGGGACTCAGTCAGTACAGCATGAGTAACCCTAGTTGGGGCTATAATCTATTATAAGTTTGGTTCCCTTAGTTACTAAATAAGTCCCATGAACCTCGAGGCAAACCCTAATCCCTAAACCCTTAAAGGGAACCCTGTTCTAGAACCCTGTAGTACCCTAAGAGGAGCCCTCATAACCCTAGTAAGTCCCACGTAGTCTTTTCCACGACGCCATGTGGGAGTTTCCGAAAATGGGGGACCCTAATATAGTACCCTCAATAGTAGGATCCTTATTGTAAGGGCCCCCAAATAAGGTACGCCTATTTTCGGAAACCCTAAACCCTTACAGTAGCCCTTTAAAGGAACCCTTATACTACCCTTATAGTCCTCCTTTAAAGGTACCCTTACGTATTCTTTTCTGCGACGCCATGTCTGTACGCTCGCGCTTGCGAGGGTGCGCAGGCGGCTCGGGTCTGCACTGCTTCCCGGCTCCCGGGTCCAAAGCTTTGGGTTTTCCTTAAAGGGCTCCTTAAAGGGATCTATAGGGTTCCTTAAAGGGATCTATAGGGTTCCTTAAAGGGATCTATAGGGTTCCTTAAAGGGATCTATGGGGTTTAGGGTTTATAGGGTGTTACTTGGAGGGGCAGGGGAATTAGTAAGTAGGTTATAAGTAGAGTTGTAAGTACCCTAAATGGAGCTACCTCAATTATAACCCTACTTATAAACGACTTACTAAGTCCCCTGCCCCTCCAAGTAGGGTGTAGGGTTTAGGATTTTTAAGGGCTTCGGGTTTCGGATTAGGGTTTAATCCTAAACCCTAAACCTTAATTTAAGCAATTACAGATCTGATGGCCGTGGGAGCAGTTCTGGTATTCGGCAGTTTGCGGTTGGGTTCTTTTTGTTCAGGGTTTAAGTTAAGGTTTAGGGTTTAGGGTTTAGGGTTTAGGGTCTAGGGTTTGGCTCTGTTCGACTTCGGGATACTTCGGGCGTGGGGTTACAGGCTTCTCTGTCCAAAATTAGGGACTGTAGGACCTTCATTGCATAGAGGATTTAAGATGTAAGGTCTAGGCCTGAGGATTCAGGATACGCGTGGATCCCGGAAGAGCCCTTCTTGGCGCATTCCCGGCAAGTTTCACCGGCTCGGTCGCTGAACAAGCCTTAACAGTTCCACCAAGGGCGTTCCAGCCTTACCCCTGAAGCATTGCTCCTTGTATGTTTCCGGTATCTGCAACCTCTTTAACCCCGAACTTGCTGAACCCCAATCCCTGCATTCTACCACACCCTGAGCCCTGCACCCTGCACCCTAAACCCAAAGCCCTGCACCCTAAGCCCTAAGCCCTACACCCTAAACCCTACACCCTAAACGCTACACCCTCCCCTAGACCCTCTCCCTAAAGGAGCCCTTATAGACCCCACTACAGGAACCCTTAAAGGAACCCTTATAGATCCCTTTAAAGGAACCCTTAAAGGAACCCTTAAAGGAACTCTTATAGATCCGTTTAAAAGAACGCTTAAAGGAACCCTTAAAGGAACCTTTATAGATCCCTTTAAAGGAACCCTTACAGATCCCGTTAAAGGAACCCTTGTAGACCCCTCTAAAGGAACCCTTAAAGGAACCCTTAAAGGAACCCTTACAGGAACCCTTAAAGGAGCCCTTTAAAGGAACCCCTTCAAGGAACCCTTATAGATCCCTTTAAAGGACTCCTTAACCCTTATAGTCCCTTTTAAAGGAACCCTTAAAGGAACCCTTAAGGGATCTTGGGCGCTGCTCAGAAGGTGCTGAAGTCCGAGGCTTCCGAAGCCTCGAGAGTTTAGGGCTTAAGGGATCTATAATCTATACGGGCTTATAGGGTTCCTTTAAAGGGATCTGTAGGGCTTCCTTGAAAGGGGTTTATAGGGTTTAGGGGTTTAGGGTTTAAGGGTTTAGAGTTTAGGGGTTTCGGGTTAAGGGTGTAGGGTTTTAGGGTTTAAAGGTTTACAGTTTACAGTTTAGGGGTCTAGGGTTTAGGGGTGTAGGGTTTAGGGTTTAGGGTTTTTGGGGTTTAGGGAGTTAAGGGGTTAGGGTAAAGGGTTTAGGGCAGATCTGAACTGCAACTTCAACCATCGACTGCGACACAAGAAGGACGGCGCAGTCGGGTGGCGCAGGCCACGCTTCTTGCGAGAGCTCGTGCAATGTCATGTCCTGGACTGCATAGCTGAGGCGGAACTTTCCAGGGCTCACTGCCACACGTCTTCGGCAGCATGCAGGCACGTCCGGACCTAAAACCCTAAATTATGTAAACCCACAACCTTGCAAGCCCTGCACCCTGAACCCGAAATTCCACATCCTAAACACTACGAAATCAATGCCTACTCATGCCCAAGCCCCTTTTTTCTAGCGGAACCCGAGCCTAAACCCTCTTGATCCTGGGTTCTTGAGTTTTAAGGTTTAGGGTTTAGGGCCCGTGGCTTGTTTCTGTTCCCATACAGAACGCTGCAACACCTACAAAAGCCACAGAAGTCCTGAAACAACAAATGCAAAACCGTCTCGTGACGTAGAGTAGAAACAGAGCTCCATGAAACCGCAATCACGGGTATAGCTGCGAATAAACACAGTACAGAAAAAGCGTGTGGATCTGTGTATGTGTCTCTTTCTATCTTTGTGTCTTTCTATCTTTCTCTCTATAAATACATTATATATATATATATGAACATATATGTATTTGTAGTTATTTTTGTGTGTTTATCTTCAAACGCACATTTACTGTATTTGTAAAATCATAGCTAGATGGATACCCACAACTGTGTTGTTACACATGTCTATGTTTGTGTTTATTCATGTGGTTTCATTGTTGTTGTTGTTGCTGGTGTTGTTGCTGATGTTGTTGCTGTTGCTGTTGTTGTTGTTGGTGGTGGTGGTGTTGTTTATTAAATTTGTTACGTGTATATTTGTGTGTAAGAATAAGTACAAATATATATATATATATATATATATATATACATATATATATATATATATGTATGTATGTATGTGCATGTGTCTATTTGTAAGCTTCTATGTGTGTATGTATATATATATATATATATATATATATATATATTTATACATCCATATATGTATACATATTAAGTATGCACATGTTGGTAAACATCATATATACATATGTATGTATGTATGTATGTATGTATGCATGCATGTATGTATGTATGTATGTTCGTATGCCTCTATGTCCTCTGTGTGTATGTATGTGTATATATATACATATATATATACATATTAATGTTTGTGCATATGTCTATTTGTAAGCATCCATGTGCATAATAATACATCTACCAATTCTGTGTGTACATGTTGGTGTGTGTATATATATATATATATGTGTATGTACATATCTATCTCGGGTTTTACGAAAATAGGGGACCCCAATATAAGTACCCTAAATAGTAGGATCCTGATGATACGGAACTCCTTATTTTCGGAAACTCCAAACCCTCATAGTAACCCGTTAAAGGAACCCTTAGAATACCCTTATAGTGGCCTTTTCAAGGAACCCTGAGGTGCCCTTCTAGTAGCCCTTTAACGGAATCCTTATGTAGCCCTGTAAAGGAACGAAGCCGGTAGTCCCCCCGCGGCCTCCTTCGCCGCCCGGAGCGCAGAGAGGCGCTTGCGGACGGCCTGTGACGAAAATTGAGACCCAGAAAAACCACGGTTTAGGGTTTAGGGTTTAGGGTTTTGGGTTTAGGGTTTAGGGTTTAGGGTTTAAGGTTTAGGGGTAGAACAACCGCAAAAAATGAGAGTGGATGCTAGCATACATTGGTAAGCGCTTGGCTGCCATAGACATGGGGCTTAGAACTTCCTGTGACTGTGAGGACCTTCGTTTCAGACACGACAACGAAGAAAGCAAATCGCATGCTATCTGCCCCGTGGTCACCCTACGCAAAGACAGCTTGTGTTTACTTGGGGCTTGTCGCTTCAGGTAAAAGAACCGTAAACCCTAAAGCCTAAAACCCTAAACTCTAGAACCCTAAACCCTACAACCCTAAAGCCTAAACCCTAAACTCTAGAACCCTAAACCCTAGAACCCTAAACCCTAAAACCCTAAACTCTAGAACCCTAAACCCTACAACCCTAAAGCCTAAACCCGAAACCGAATCTTGGGGTTTACGGGTTTCGGGTTTACGGGTTTTGGGGATTGGGAACTGAGGATCCCTTTAATTGGTTCTACAGGGGTGACAACTGAAAATCTGACCCCTAAATCCTAGTCAGCGCGACTCACTAAACCCTAAACCGTACACCCTTTAATGGGCTGACTTCTGAAACCCTCGTGAAAATTAAACTTTTGGCCGCCTTTTTATAGTTCATATAGAAACCCGAAAAGTTAAAGTCCTAAGAGCCAACCAGAAGAACGTCAAGTTTAATGGGTTCTATTGGGGCTTGAAAAGGTGCCACACAGCCGTGGGGCCTCTCGTGCCGCCCTCTTCTCAGCGCCTCGGCGATGGACACGATGGCGATGCGAGGTCAGGCTACTTTCACGGTTTAAAGAAATGGGAATACGGTCTTGGGGTAGAAACCAGCATACTGGTCATAAGGGACCCTCAGGCGCAGTATTTACCTACTGTTTTTTCGTGCTTCTACATAAACCGTTTGGCGTTTACTATCTGCGGGTTCGCGAATTAGAGTTTGCTTTATGTCGGCAGGCCCTGTGTCGAAAACGAAGCAACCCTCAGCAACAAACCGGAGGCCTTGAATCCTGCATCCACTGAATCTCATGCAATGAAAACACTGCGAAAGCACTGCAAAACCCAGAGCCCTAAACCAAACAAGCTAAAACCCTTCTCCCCAAACACAATGCCCGAGTTAGCACAAACCCTAAACCTTCAACCCCGAAACCCTAAACACTTGACCCCGGCTCCTTTTAGACCCTGAACCCCTGAAAACCCTCCGAAAACCCTAAAGACCCTAAACCCCGAAAACCCTAAGACCCTAATACCCTACACCCTAAACCCTGAACACCTAAACCCCTAAAAACCCACCCAAACCGTGCTGCACAGCAGCCGAGCTTGTCTCGCACTTTGTCCGTTTCTTCAGTTAGGCGCCTCAGAAGCCACGGATCACGAGTTTTATAGGGCTTTAGGGGTTGCTTTAAGGGATCCACTAACGGGCCTATAAGGCATCTATAGAGTAAGGAAACCCCGAAATAAAAAAGGGCAAGAGAAGCCTCAAAGACCACGGATCACGATTTTGAGGGCTTAGGGCTTAGGGTTGAGGGTTTTAAGGCGCTAAGGGCCGTTTGGGATTTAGGGCTGTAGGGTTTAAGGGTTTTAGGTTTTAAGGGTTTAGGGTTTAGGGGTGTCTGGAACATTGCGGAGTGGGGGTATGAACACTTCAACAATACCGCCTGCTATCCTTTACGACCCTTAACTGTAACTGAGGCTGTTGGAGTCTCTGCGCACCTACCAAAACCTAAACCCTAAACCCTACAACATAAACCCTCAAGCCTTGAGCTCTGACTCCCTGAACCCTGAACCCTAAACCACAAAAATGTCCTCCAAACCCTGAAGCCTGCGAGGGTTGGAGCTCAACGTGGAAGGGGGCTTAGGGTTTAGCGGGAAAGGGGCGTTACTTGGGGTTTTCGAAATCCTCCGAAACAAAAACTTTATCCAAAGACTTCTCGACTTTCGCATCATGCCGCGAGGACTCCGGCCATTCCTCTCCCAAAGATTTGAGACCTCGCTTCCTGGACAATGGTCTAGTCCATGTCAAGTCAAAATTCAGCGGCGGCCTCCTCCATGCCAAATCAAACAATGTCGTTTCACCCTTATTGCCAGCTATCGACACTGCTCGCGTCGAATATGTGGCTCTGATGATGCTTTCGTCTAAAGGCTTGGCTCTGACAAAATCCCAGAAATGGGCGTCGCTATGACACAGAGGGCGAGGCTCGGGCCAGGACGGCCAATCGACTTGCCGCTCAGGGTCCGCTTGGCATGCTTGGTCTGCTGCTTCTCTTTCGCAGCTGCGGTTCACGAGATCTGCGCCCACGGTGCCTTGATCGGTGCTGCAAGTACTTCATAACTGCTTCCTTTTTGTTCAAGCGTCATCAGCATTCTGCTTGGTAACAGATTCAGCATTCTGCTTGGTAACAGATTGAACTACTCTTCTGCGCTGGGATAGGTCCAGAAGTCTCTATTCCGAGCTTTTCGGAAGATGACTTCATTCTGATGGCTCGCACTTAAGATCATCAAAGTTTTCCGGTGTTTAACGATGGGCTTTCTATCGTGTTGTGAAGAATGTTCTTGAGTTTGGCTTGCAGGGTTTTATGGGTTTCCCTAGACCCTAAACCCTAAACCCTAAACCGCTTGTGTTGTGCTCCGTTGGCCTGGAGCAATCCCGCAAGAAGAACCCTAAACCCTGAAAGGAAAACCCTCCCCCAAAACCCTCAAAAGGCAGCCTCCAAAAAACTGACAAAGATCTACTAAACCCTAAACCCTTAGCCCTAAATCCTACTTATTTTCGAATGCTTCGAGGAGCCGTTTAAGCAACCCCACATAAAGGATCATGGGACTTAGCAATTGGGGTTATAATTAAGATAACTACAGTTATAGTTGCTTATAACCCCAATTAAGGTACCTGTAACCATACTTACTAAGTCCCATGATCCTCTAAGCACAAAGCCCTAAGCTCCCCAAGAAAGGGGAGCCCTGAGTGAACCCGGAGCCAAGGCTGCGACTCCCGAAGATCCAGCTCCTGACCGTGTTTGCAGTGTTTGTGGCTTTAGAGGTTTAGGGTTTAGAGTTTAGGGGTTTGGGGGTTTAGGGATTAGGGGTTTGAGGTTTAGGGTTTAGTGTTTGGGTGGGTACGAGGGTTTTGTAGGGTTTAGGGTTTAGGTTTCAGGTTTAGGGTTCAGTATTTAGGGTTAAGTTTAGGGATTTGTCTTGGTCTCGAACCTATAGGTGCCCAAAATTCAGGATGGCAAGATTGGCAACACATAGGTGCCTTACCAACCAGACAGAGGAATGGAGTATATGATAGTAAGGTCGGTGTAGAGCCATGTGGGGATGTTTACGCTCTTTCTCTATACCCCCCTAGAACCGTAATAAAACAAAAATACTAGTTTTAACATTCTCTTGGGTTTTGTATGAACAAAAACCCTAAACCCTAAAACAACTCCTAAGGAGACTACAGTTCTGACAACTGCCAACTCCTCGTTGAAACTCCCCGTCAACCTCAGCTCTAAGACAAACAGCAACATTCCCTGGACCCCTGTCCTAAACCCCTATAAATGAGAGTTTCCGAAAACAGCGGGCCCTAACATAGTACCCTAAATAGTAGGATCCTTATTATCAGGAGCCCAAAATAAGGTACCAACAATTTTCGGAAACTCCCAAATCTCAAACCGCGAACCCTAAACCCCAAACCCGAAGAAAGGCTATGCTGCGCCTCTCGCTTTGGAAACATCAGTCTCAGTCTCATTAATACTCTTGACACTTGACGCTGGGTCTTTACATGACAGCTTGACGCTGCTGTCATTTTTGTAGTAGCATCAGCTACGGTGATTATGAGGAAGTTGATGGCGATGCTGATGATATGGCGACCATGCTGACCATCAGCCATGGCGGTGATGCCTTAGAGTTCATGGCATGGGGCTTCATGTAGGAACCCGATAAAGACACACCGGGTCTTTGTTCTACAGGGTTCTTAATACGGATCCTGGTATGTTGATGTTGGGGTTGCAGGGCCAGGGTTTCTTAATCAGGTTCCGACATTAGGAGGTGAGGGAGTAGGAAGCATCCAACCCCAATCCCTAAACCCTAGATCCTAGAAGTAGAACCCTAAACCTTAAACCTTTAATCCCTAAACCCTAAATTTAGATCCTAGAAGTACAACCCTAAACCTCAAACCTTTAATCCCTAAACCCTAAATTTAAATCCTAGAAGTACAACCCTAAACCTTAAACCTTTAATCCCTAAACCGTAAATCCTAGAAGTAAAACCTTAAACCTTAAACCTTTAATCCCTAAACCGTAAATCCTAGAAGTAAAACCCTAAACCTTAAACCTTAAACTGTACAGTCTGGGACACCCTTGTCTTTTTAGAAATAATAGAAAGGGCTACGACCTGGGAATGGGCCATGACGATGACCCGGCCTCGGCCGAAGAAGGCCTCGGTTTTGAGGCAAGAAGTCGAGAGTGCTCGGGGCTTGCGGTTTAGGGTTTAGGGATTAAGGGGGTTTAGGGTTTAGGGTTTAGGGTTTAGGGTTTAGGGCTTAGGGGTTTAGGGTTTAGGGGTTTACTTGGAGGGTCGGGGGACTTAGTAACTGGTTATTTTGGGGGACTTATAAGTACCATAACCCCAATTAGGGTCCCTTTTAGGTTACTTATAAGTCTACCTACTACCTACTTACTAAGTCCTCCGACCCTCCAAGTAGGGATTAAGGGGGTTTAGGGTTTAGGGGGTTAAGGGTTTAGGGGTTTTGGATTTAGGGTTTAGGTTTTGGAGGTTTACGGGTTTAGGATTTAGGGTTTAGGGTTGGGGGTGTGGGGGAGGCGTTTAGGGTTTACGGTGCACTGACCCCCGGAAGAAGAATTGGAGGCTCCTCGTCTTCATGCCAAGCTTGGCTGGCAGCTCCGATTTCATGAATGCGAAATCCCTTGAAATCGCGTGGGCCTCCTTTCTTCAAGTTGGAGCCACAACTTCGCCAAGCTCAAGGCGAACAAGCTTGTCAAGACTGTTGACGGCAAGCTCAGCCCTTCCAGCGTACAAAGGGAAACCTGCTGCCGCCAATTCAGCCATCGACTTCTCTCCCCGAACTTGGTGGCGGCACAGCAAAACTCCGCCAGCAACGGCATAGCCCATTCCAATGGGAACCACACAATTCTCGACTGTGGTCCAGAACGTAATGACACGCTCCGGAATCTCTTTGGCAGCTCCCCGGAGGTTGGTGGAGCAAGGCAAATACCTCAACGAAGCCCTCTGTCCCCTCGGGTAAGAAAGGGTCTCCTCGTCACGACAGAAACCCAACCCAACAATGGAGAAATCGGCCCCGTAAAAGGTCAGCCTAGCCGCATAAGAAGCTGCAACAACAGCCATAGCGACTGAGCCCGCAGTAGCTACCTCGACCCTCCTCAACCAAGTCCAAAAAGAGACACCATGTCTCTTCCCAGCTGGTTGGGTTTTAGGGTGTACCCTAAGGCTCCAAAGAGGGTCATGGGATCTCTGGGGGAGGGTTTGGGCTTTGGGGGCCAGGGTTTGGGATCTCACTACGAGGGTCCAGGAGCATTAGGGTAAGGTTTGGGGTGCAGCCGTTCTGGGCTTCAGACTGTTCGGCTTAGCCAAAGGGCTCTTGGGCGTCAGGGATTGCAAGTCTTGGGGTTCCGGGTAGCTGAAAGGTCCTGAGTCAAGGCACAAGTGTGCTTCCTGAAGGAAGAGACAAGAAACTACGACAAAGGTCTGGAAAATCAGTAGGTAACCCTATCCCCGAAAAATCCTAGTGGGATGACATTGTCCAAGCAGCACGCAGCCACATTCTAAGTGACAAAGCCTGTATAATCTCATACCACACCCTTGATTAAAAAGTTGCACAACCCTCCAAAGTCCTGGCTCTTATCAATGCGAATCCTGTGTCAACCCAGCGCCCCGGCGAGTCAGTCAGCAACTGCCTCCAAATCTTGACCCCTTTCAGGTTGAGCGCTTAGGGGTTTTAGGGTTTGGGGATTCGGGTTAACCTGTGATCCTAAATCCTACAGAATAGTTGCTTATGACCCCTAAATTAGAGGGTCGAACCCCTTAAAACGGTTGGTTGTTTGATCCCCAGGTAGGATTTAAAGCCCTAAACCCTAAACCCTGAACTCTAAACCCTAAACCCTGAACTCTAAACCCTAAACCCTGAACTCTAAACCCTAAACCCTGAACTCTAAAGCCTAAACCCTGAACTCTAAACCCTAAACCCTGAACTCTAAACCCTAAACCTTGAACTCTAAACCCTAAACCCTGAACTCTAAACCCTAAACCCTGAACTCTAAACCCTAAACCCTCTGTGCTTGGCGCCCGACGGCTTCTCAAATGGCTGCATTGGCACGCTTCGCGTTGACCCGGGCCTCTGGAC